>JZKD02S0370579.1:191395-205439 GCA_000966675.3 Picea glauca
GGACCCTTTTGCACTTTTCCACGCGAAATTTTCGACCCTACTCCAGCGATTTGTGACCAGGTTTTCAACTCGTGGCTCCTCTCGAATCTGGAGCTACTTCTCCTCTCGAATGGCTCCTCTCGAATCTGGAGCTGCTTCGCCAATGCTTCATGCACACTCATTGTTCCTCTCATTCAGGCATACAACAAGCATACACAATAGCATGGAGTTTTTAAAAGTGGCTCTGATACCACTGTAACAGGCCAAATAAACTCCACAGTATGCACAGAATACACATCACAGATCAATCTCACTTATTCACCAAAAATGGATGCAGATACATTATCTATAGGCGGATGCAGACAGGTAGTTGCAAACAGTTAGTTAAACTGTCGGTTAGTTGAACCGCCGGATTAGTTAACGGTAATGGATTAGTTAACAGTTTCCGTCCGATTCTATCCCAATCCTAAACTTGTGTAATAAAATCTAATTAATTATCCACTAAATCTATCATCAAGGAAAAATCCATAAACAATATATATGTATAAATAATATAATAAGAGGAAAGGTAATTTCCACACGGTATGTAATGATACTGACACATTGAAGGTTTAAGGATAATTCAAAAATATCTATAATGAACATAAAATCCAAGGATAATTCGATTAAATGTTTATAAGTATATTATGTTATATTTATATAATTTATAAGTATATTAAATGTTTAAGAGTCCAAGGTTAAACAATTTAACCAAATTTCCTCAAGATAATTCTACTACCTTATCTATTACTTATTGATATCGTCAATCGAACTAAAAGAAACATCACTTGGTTAATAATTTTCAATTATCTTAAGATCGAAAGGATAAAGATATAATTATTATCATATTACATTACTTATGAGTGTAAGACAATGCTTACTTCGACTGTCAAAATAATCTATCAAGGATAATCTTGAAGGTAAAGCCACTGGAAGATATAAATTTAACAAGCAGGGTTGCAAAGAAACAAGTCCCTACCAAGAAGATGGAAACACTTTGATTTTAAAGATATGTGAAGTTGGGACATGTATCAGGATCCCTTAGTTAGTCTTAGGCAATTCCGATCAAATTGATGAGTTATGTTTAGTAATACCGATTCTTCGTTTAACCTAGTTCTACACTCTAAACTATGTTCCTTAATATGTCTTTAGATTTAAATATATAGATAGTTGGTTGTATGATCAACGATCCCCAACTCGATTAACTCTAGATCTGAACAATTCAGTTTTAAAAATATTGGAATCAAACAAATTATTCTTACCACCATCTGTGGTGTATGTTAACGATATCTACTATTAATAGTTGGTGTTTTCTGTGTGCTTTCAGATTATTGTTGCCAGACAAATTTATTCTTTGGTTCTTAAATCTGGTTTATAGTCAGATGAATCATATCAGTTAATTAAATACTCATGCTATATAAGTTAGTTTCTTTTTAACTTAGTCGAGGTGATGCAATTTGGTGCTTAGTTGTTACTTCAAATTTACTTCCTGGTACAATCTCGACGTTCAGTTAACATCGTGAATGCTACACACCAATCATGCAAGAACAATGGTCCCACTCGCCCTCTGAATTTTTTTAACTAGATCACTAATTTTTCCTTAGCTACTACAACGTCCAGATCTTGATATAATATTATTTATCCCTGTCATAGGCATAGAGGGACTATAGCGATCGATAAATCGTTGACCTGGCATTAGCTTATGCATTGACCAAAAATATTTCGCTATTGTCTATTGTTGGAACAAGGGAAGTGAAAATATCGATTTTTATATAATAAAAAGTATCATGTTTGGCAAGATCTGATTGGAAAATGGATTGGAGGTCTTATTTTCGCCTTCACTATTCCCAATGTAAAATATGCTCGCATTTCCAAAGTATTTGTTAGTATATGGTCTTTTTGAATCATAAATTTTGTTATGCATTCGTGGAATGTGGATTAATGCTAGCATTAGTTCAAATGTTTCCCCTTAGCATTTTCTGTTGGGTTGAATACATTCTCCACGATATTGCTATGTCTGATTTATTCTTTATTGTTGTGTGCTTCGAGAGAACAGTCTTGCCACGTTGCATCTTTTCTTAAATGCTTGCACAGGCCTATGCCCTTCGATTTTCCTTACTGTCTTAACTGTTTACCTAAGAGCTCTGCCAGTCTTAAATGTTTATTGTACAGATGCCTTGCAATATAGTTTTGTTCATGGCCGGCATCCCTGCTCTTGTGCTCCATCCTTGTTTGTTGTTTCGTTCCATGATTATGGTTCTTGTTTGATTCAACTTTGCAAAGTTGAGGTCTTGCACTTGCAGTTCGAGCTCTTCATGGTTGTTCACTGGTTTTTTGTTCTTCAAATTTGCAAGTTGTTAGACCTGTTGTTGCGGTTTTCATTTTTTGGGGTGTTGAGGTCTTCTCATCCTTTGTTGACGGGTAATTTTCCCCGTTCTTGGTGATTTTCAATTTTCTATTCTAGACCATTTTTGTCTATGCTCTTAGTTTTTGTTCCTGGAAACAATGCATCTTCATATGGCGGATGTCGCATCCATAGTTTTTTCGAAAATTGCAATGCAGATGGATTTATAAAAATTAGTTTGGAGCTATTAGAAGATGGAACCATCGAGCGGGTGTAGACGCAATGTATGCTTCTACTCCGTGGGCTAGAAAACCGCGTCTTCCTGTTTTCTTTCTGTTGAGTTAAGTTATGGTTTTATTTTTTTGCGGTCTTTCTTCTGTTTGGTTCAATTTCCAGTGTTGGTATGTTTTCTTCTCATCTGCTATGGGAACTAGGGGGATTCAAGTTGAGAAGAAGAAGGTTTAAAGATACATACGAGGATTGGTGTGTTATTTTGCTTTTCTTTTTTATTTTGCTAGTTTTTATTTTTTGCTTGTGCTTTTCTCTGTTTTGATAGAAACTGAAAGTATCTAGAAAACAACTTCAAAATAAAAGTTGAAAAGATGAAAGAGGTAATAGATGTTGAGTCCTATGAAAAATATACATAGTCCATTGTACATGACAACATTGACGTGGTTTTGCATAGGAATGGCATGCATTCTCGTATACTGTTGGGGATTTCCTTTTCGATACATTCCAGGTTCTATTGCATTTTTGGTATTCGTCGACCGAGATGCACAATGGATTGATAGATTATTTCTTGGTCTGTTTTAAAAATGGCGATGATGAGGCTTTGCAGTTTTATGAATACGAACTGAAATCTAATTTTCTTCGGCAGATGCATGGAATACATGATGTGGCTACGTATTTTTCAAAGATGCGGTTGTCTGCATCTCCAGTTCTCCCTGTACATCAGAGGGGAATTTAGGGAGATACATTTTGTATTTAGTGGCTGTCTAACTGGCTGAATATATCAGTTTGCATATGGTCATTGACAAGAAAAACAAGATATCTACTATTCAACAAAACTACATCTGACAATCCATATTGCATCTTGTTCCATGATGTCGATGCCCTCAGTGGCCATTATGAACCACTATTGTATAGAAAAATGTCCATATGCAATATATAAGGTCCTCGTATCTACTTGTCCGTTACTTGCAAAGACCTTCAATCGCAATGGAAACAGTTTTTGGATGGCATAGATTGCTATGGTTTATAGCTGGTAACAAATGTTGTGTCTAGCTATGGAAATAGTCTGTTTAATGAAATTTGTTGTTTGGTAGCAGCTGAGTTCAATGTTCAGTTGCTGCATCTTTACACTGTACAATCCTTCTGCAATGGGATTATAGGTGGCAACAAACAGGCTTTTAGGTGCTTGCATCAACACCTTTGTCCATATCTCGTGGAAAATATGTCTGCAGTTGGAAGTTGGCAGGAATACCTTGTGAACATGGCGCTTCCATATGAAGAAGGGAATATGGAGGGTTGCAAATTCCGTTTGAAATGGTTGTTTATGGTATTCAAGGTGAAGATCTAGGTTTGGTCGGCCTCGCGAGATGGCACTGTCCATTCCTGGGTTACCGACTCAAATTACGATCGAACAATTCACATTCTTTTGTTGAAAACAGATACATGACATATCCATTATCAACCTTTGCTTGGATATATCGGTAGTTCAGGGTTGAGTGTGCATGCCACCCAAACGACATCGAATCTGCATACGCGAGGAATGCTTTTTAGTCGAAATGAGAGCTCTCCTGGTTGCGATATGGGTATACAGGGCTTGAAAAAGAAAACATGCGTAGAATTCATTTCAGTTGTGATGAGGCCATAGAGGGATTAAACAAAAAACGTAGAGTAAGTTATCACAATTTGAAAAAAATTATTCGTCAAATTCGTCCGACTTTTGATAAGAAAATTGAGGCCTTGAAAAAAAAACGTAAAATAGTTTCTGAGAAACTGGGTGAGAGTGAAATTCATCCCAATTTCCACCAGGTCATCCCGCCAAAGGGAAAGAAACGTATATTAAGTTATCACAACTTGAAAAAGGTCTTGTGCGAGAGAAAAAAATACATTTCTACACTTCCTTTTAGAGAGAAACTCACATATGACAATGTAAAGAAATTTGTTCGTGCAGAACAGAACATAAACATGTGCAGTTGCATATTCCAGAATGGTCATGCAACTGTGGCAGTTTGTGGTGTACATGGAAAACAAGAAACAGTTTCTACCCATACTTCCCTGCGAAAAAAAAATGCAAGACAGACCTACATGAAACAAATGAAAGACATGCCTTCCATTTCATGTGCAATTTGTGAACAATTGATTTTTTCAAAAAACAATAAGTCTTTCACGCCTAATTTTCAAGCAGAATACCTCCAACTCACAGCCCACGATAAACCATTTTCCAGTGAGAAAGTTTGTCTTCTATGCAAATGATCGCTTGAAAATGGAAAACTGCCACAGTTTGCAACCCCTGACCGAATAAGATGTAATACACCACTAGCAGATGTAAGTGCACTTATGGAACTTGAGGAGAGACTTGTCTCTCTGCGAATTGCATTTTCTCAAATCAAACCTTGGGGCTATAAGCGACCCGAGATGGGCTTAACATGATCAATTATTAATGTGCCTGTTCAACTAGATGTTGTGAAAAAAGCATTGCCACAATTCATTAACAATACAATTACAATCGTTGTGTCTATGAAAAGACGCTTGCAACAAAAAAATGCATATCAGATAGCCAAAGTGCTTGTGCATTCTGTTATGAAAGCATTAAAGGAATTATGTTCGAGGGCCCTGTACAAAGCATAGAACATTTGTATAAATGCCAACTGGAACAATGTTCACGTAGAAGAACATGGTAACTCTACAAAGACTCTCAAAAATCCTAGTGATTCTGATACAAGTGATGAATCAAAGACTGAAACACTTGCAGAAACATTGGTCCATGGATTCACTGATTCACAGTGCATTCGTGACTTGCAAGACAAAATTGTCAAAATTGCACCTGGCGAGAGGTATCATCCACTTGGAATATTCAAGGGAAAATTCGTTGAGGAAAAGACTTTCCAACATTTTTATACGGAGATCCACATGGCATTGATATTACAGAACGATTCAGTTATCATAAAATAGTCCGATGGGAGCTACTACATTCAAGCGGTTACTTCTCCTGTCACATAACAAATTTGTTTTTCAAAACAATGCGCATAATAATAGAGCAAGTTATGTCCTGCATGTGGGTCCAAATAATAAAAGGCAATTACAAGGAAGAAAGTTGTTGGCCAAGGATGTGAAGTACAAAGTAAACCTAGAAAAAATTCTAAAATCTGATATTGGATACATAGATTTCAAGAACATTCGCACCTGTCTTGACTATTTGCTAAAAAAAAAAAAAAAATTGCAATGATCTGACAATTGGGGCTGCCAACATTTTTCATCACATTTACAAGTGCAGAGCATTGCTGGGATCCATTGGTGGCTGTCGTTTCTGACCTGCATAGTATCAGGAAATGTAAAAAAGAAATCGATACACTGGTAAATAATGACATTGACTGCCTCATAAGAAAAGACCTCGTGACATGTGCTCGATACTATAGACATAGAATAAATTCTTTGAGACAATTGATATGCCATGATGAAACGTTTTTTGGAAAAATATTGAACTACTTTTTTGTGACAGAATTCCAGAATAGGGGAAATGAGCATGACCACGCACTATTGTGGATAGAGGGTGCATCAGTATATGGAGCTGATAAGAATTAAGAGATCAAACCATTTGTGGATAAGCACATAACATGAAATACAAATCATTTAGAACTAGACCTTGTGAAAGTCCATAGACATTACCATACAAGAAGTTGTAGAAAATGAAAAATCTCACATTGCAGATACAACTTTCCTTGTCCGCCAATGAGATCTACAAGAATAATAGAGCCAGTTAGTTTAGAGGATAGTGTTGTTGTTGAGAAATCTAAATCATTGTTCGCATTTCTGGAACAAGGAGGATTTGAAGAAATGATGAGCTTTGATGCCTTCTTGACATAGGTAAATCTATCAAAAGATGAGTACATCCAAGCCATACAAATAACTCTTAGGCAACCAACACTTTTCTTTAAATGAAAACTCTCCCATATTTGGAACAACAATTTCTCCAAGGACATGCCAGTTATGTGGAAAGAAAATATAGTGCATAGTGCATGTTGAATGCATATGCTGCAACATCCTACTACACCTCGTATATGACGAAGATTGATAAATCTATGACATTTGCATTCAAAAAAATATGCAAAGAACATGAAAGCAGTCATATTGATGCCATACAAATGATACACACCCTTGGCAATACATTGCTTAATATTCAACAAATGTCTGCTCAACAAGAAGTTCACATTGCCCTTTCTTTTCCCCTCACTTGTAGTTCAAGAAAATGTGTCTTCATAAACACATCTCCACTTGAAAAATGCACATTTATGCTTAAACCACCGGTTTTGCTGCAACAAGAACCTAACAATTCAGAGGATGTCATATGTCGCTCTATTATTGATTATTACATCCAATGTCCATCTCCTATTAGGCATATCTACTTAGCAGAATTCGTATCGCATTACAAAAAAAATGGGACACCCATATCAAAAAGAAAAAAACCCTCTGTTATACAGTTTGTCAAATACAATAAACATTGTGACTATGAAAACTATTGTAGAGAAAAATTGTTGCTGTATGTTCTGTTCCATGAAAAAGAAGAGACATTAATACTTAACTTCTCTACATGGGAGGTTGCGTATGTTGCCTTTGAGACTATAGTGCATATCAATGAAGCTAGATTTACCTACAATGTTAATCCAACATGGGGTGATCTAGAAGTTGCACTTAATGACCTATAAAACCCTAGTGATCATGATGAGACATTCAGAAACCAAAAAAAAACCAGAACTCCTTCTGAGTCCTATGAATTACAAGCGAATTTTCCTCGTCCTGCAACGACTAAAAGTGAAAAAGTATCAACCTTGGTTTTCAAGTTACAAAACATCCTTGCCTGATTGAAAATAATGAATACCACAGAATAAGACATCTGTTGAATTGTGAACAACAAACAATTGTAAAGGACATTGCGCTTAAAAAATGGTTGAACAGGAGCAGTCCTGTGCACGTGTTCCTTACAGGCAGAGTAAGAACAGGCAAGACATTCACAGCTAAAGCATTGTTCCAAATTCTTATATGACTCTATGGTTCAAATAATTTCTCTGATCCTATGAAACCAAAGGGCCTAATAGTTGCATACACAGAAAAAGATGCATACAATGTTGGTGGAACAACAGTCCACTTTGCATTTTTAATGCCTTTTAACAAGTCACAGTTTCTTCCACTTAGCAAGGAAATGTTGGATACATTATCTAAGATTTACGAGGAACTCCAACTTGTCTTTATAGATGAAGCATCTTTGATTGGCAGTTGGTTCTTGTATTCCATTGAAAACCAACTAAGAAGCATAAAACATGTGCAAACCAAATACTTTGGAAACATTGACATGATCTTCTGTGGTGATCTTTACCAGGCATAGCCCATCCAAGATTCTTTGATATTTCAAAAACCTATCGTTAACATGAAAACAGTGACCCATGACTTCTGGAGAGACAATATTAAATTCTTTGATTTGTAAACTACAATGCTCCAAACATATGGAACATTCATTGCAATTCTGAATAGAATGCGCACAAACAGCCAAACATATGATGACTTGACCTATATCAATTTGAGGTGCTTATGACTTGCACCAAAAGATCCAACGTTCCCTTACCTGTTCTACAGAAATAAGGATGTTGCAAATCATAATAGCCACATGTTGTCACTCATGCCCGACGATAATATCATCATCAATTCAATTGACTTGGAAGAAGACAACCATGGAAATGGCCCACGTCATGAACATTCAGTCACTTTACCTTTGCACCTTGCACTGAAATTATAAATGCTAGTTGAAATATATGCCTGTAACTATGATTCATAGGATGGCTTGGTGAATGGTGTAGATGGAATACTGAAAGGCTATACGAAGACAGAAAAAATAGATGTCCTTTGGATTAAGTTCCATGAACCACATATAGGCAAGCGACAAGAAAGCAAGTTGTCTTATCTATATAATTCAAACACTACAAGTGATTGGACTCCTATTTTGCGAATATCAAAGCCAGTATCGACATCAACAAAGACAGGTTGACTGAAGATTCGCAAAAAGTTTTCGATTAAACTTGCATGTGTACATACAGTCCACAGATCACAAGGCCTAACACTTTATAATGTTGTATTTCAGCTTGCTGAAATTTGGATACATGGACTTGTATACACAACACTGTCCCGTGTCAAAAGCATAGACTCCTTGTATTTACTAAGTCCTTTGACAAAAGATAACTTCAGAGTGAAAAAGAAAGTTGATATTGAGATGGAACGACTGAGGACCACCGCAAAATGGAAACTTCATTATGATTACCAATCCATACAAACAAATTCATTTGTATCAATACTCTCACTTAACACACACAACTTAAATGCACACATGGATGATATACCGAATGACTATGATTTAATGCAATCCGATATTCTGTGCTTGCAGGAAACACACATGGCATTATGCATGCAGAACAAACAATTCCCAAATCACAATTGCATATCAAGTTACATTACACATGGGGTGATGATACCGGTGAAAAAACATGTACCAATTTTGGACCACATACATATCGAAGAAAATAATGTTGAACTGGTGCTTGCCAAATTTTTTTCCCATGGAACAAAAGTTGCAATACTAAAGCTATACACTGCTCCCCATGCAACATTCTCCAACATAGTAAATGTTATTTCCAATGCATTGGACCATTTCCATCTGAACAGATCCATTGTACTTGTAGGAGACTTCAATATTGACATGTTACAAAATACTGGCAGAACAAAAGAATTGCAAAACTACATGTGCAAATACAGTCTGCGGTTTCTTCTAAACAACACAACCCATCTGCAAAACACACTTATTGACCATGTCTGGTCCAATGTGCCCATTTCTCAATACAATATGTTTGTCTTAGACACATATTGGTCTGATCATGATACAATTGGTATTGGACTTGAATTATGACATATACATCAAACTTATTGCAAACTCATTTTTCTATGTTTCAAAGAATATTTGTATCCCTGATTTCTACACATAGCGTTCTGGTGAGCATACAGATGGTCTTATACTCTAATAATAAAATATATATTGTGAAAAAAAAGAAAAAAATAAGGTACATCCTCAAAAAAACTATTTGTGACTCTATTCATCTTATTCAATTTTTTTTTTTGTATATATGTACATAGTAGTTTCCTTTTTCTTAACATCCGATCTTATGTTCATATCCCTTTTGTTTTGTACTTTTGTTGATAGAAATAGAAAGGAAAACTAGAAGGCGCAAAGAACTCCTACCCAGAGATGTACACGAATCAATGCAAATGTGCATTCTTTTTCTGCCTCTGTTCCATAGTAAACATTTTTTCCTTTACTTTCTCTGAATTTGTCAAACTTGTTTGCAGGTATGTTTTTTTTTTTTCTTTTTTCTTGCATCGAGAAGCCACTACGTTGCATGTTATCCATCAAGAAGAACTGGAATGTTGAGATAGCCAGCCCACAATTTCATTTGTCAATATGTATATCGCCCAACTATAATTGCTATTTGCAGGACACAAAACATTAGAGGCACAGTGTGCATCTCACAAATGCGCGATCCAAATAAGTGGCTAAGTATGGAATAATGGATCTGTGCATCATAAGCAATTTGTAGGGCACCGAACAATAGAGACCAGTTTCTAACCCCGCCAACCCGACAACGCATGATGCACAAATTGTACATGCTCTATAAATTCTCAGCCACTTGGCAAGTCCGCTTGTTAATTTGTATATCGCGGAACTATATGTGCTATTTGTAAAACACGGAACAATAGAGGCCTATTTTTTGACCCCTCCCATCAGAGAACCCGCAAGTATGGAATGCAATATCGGTACACGATCTATAAAATCTCATGTCCATACTTTATAAAGGCAAATATTTACTTTTGCCTCGTTTCTACACACACTCATCTGGTAATCACAGACTTGGTGTTGCACATGAATTATGAAATGTGCAGTGGGAGTCAGATGGATCCCTTTGCTTTGCTTACACAATTTTGAAACCGCCAGCCCGAGAACCCAATTTCTATATGGAGGAAATCGGCCCAATGTACAACCTGCAAATATGTATTGCTCGTTTGTGGGAGCCCACCAGCCCTGGAGTAGAATTTTGAGCCGGTCACCTTGCAAATCCTCTTCTCAATTTATTATCATAAGATATTTGCAAGGCACCGAACAATAGAGCGTCGTTTTTGACCCCGCTAGCCTGAGAACTCGCGATCCAGAAACTGTAGATGGTCTATCAAATATCGGCCAAACCGCAAGTCTGCTTCTCAATTTGTATATCACGGAACTTTGTGTTCTACTTGTAGAACACCAAACAATAGAGGCCTTCTTTTGAACCCGCCTGCCCGAGAACTATGATCCCGAACCATGCAATTTTAGACTTGACCATTCCTTTCTTGTTTGATCTTCCCCGTGGTCGTTAGCTTTGCATGTGTGTATGATAAAAAATATTGTTTATATATATATATGTGTGTGTGTGTGTATGTCTTCTTTCTAAATATTTAATGCTAACAGGTCATCATGCAACTACCATCTAAGATGTCATTGATGCGCGTAAGGCTCGAGAAGTTTTTCCATTAACGCAATTTTTGCGAAGCATTTTCTTCTCCCTTCCCAATTTTAATTTCAAATTCCATGGAATATCATTCACACGCTGCCATCTTTCTTCCTTCACGAAACATCCAATCGCTTCACAGTCTTAATTTCAAATACCATGTAATGTGATTCGCATGCCGCCAGCTTGGTTCGTTCACGAAACCTCCTATCCTTAAATGTTTTTGGTCATAACCCTCACCTTCACACTTCTAAGTTTGCAATAACTATGCTTTACTTCTAACATGTCACCATACAACACTCATAGATATTGTCATTAATGAGGATATTTTCCATTCTCACGCATTGAAGAAATGTTTGCGGGGGTTTATATTTTCCCCTCCATTTCTTTATTTCAAACAGTGTCTGGAGCCAACCAACCTTTTGATAAACTACTTCTAGCAGCTCCACAACAATTTTGTAGAGATATAGTGAACATCTTCCTCAAGAGATTCCCGTGCAGAAGAATGGAAAAAGAATTGTAGGGGAGGTGGAGCAACCCGAAATTTACCGTCAAAACATGGATCTTGACACTGATATGGAAAGCATATTCTGCAACATTGATCAGCCCGCACACACAATTCAGCATGCCTAGTCAATGGTCATGGTTGGTACCAAAATTTTTGATGAAGATGAATCCTTCATATTCTAGAGCGTTGTTTTTGAAACCAAATCAAAAAAATTAATCATTGAAAAAAGAGATGTAAAAAATAAGAAAAGAAAACATTGTTCAGAACTTGACCTTGCCAATATGCATGCATCCAAAATCTCTAAAATTCACAGGGCAACCAGAGATGCTCTTCATGATTCCGTTGGAGCCATTGAAGCCAAAAATGCCAGACTAAAGAACCAGATTAAGGAATTAGAGGAAGCTTTGTTTCCTATGCCATTACTTGGCAGTTCCTTGGAAATAACCATGCCTGTGATTACTTGCACTCCTACAACAAATCTAAAAGTGTCCTCCAGCTTCATCACATCCTGTAGATGATATGTCGAGAACAATATCAACAAAAGAATATAATTGATTGCCAAGGCCTGGGAAACATCACAGAATATGGATTCTCTGGGGAGCAGGGCACATAACTTGCTCCTACTTCTACAGACGGATTTAAAGAATGAAGAAACTTTCTATGTGCACTCGATTATCCCTTTCGCCTTTCACGTTAACAACATTTCAGAGACGACAAGAACACAACATGATCTCCCATACAAAAAAAAGCTCACTCAATTAGAAGCATGATGGAAACAAAAAGTGAAGAACCTGTACCTGATTGTGCAATCCTGTGAGCAAACAATATCAAAGAAAGAAACATTATTCACAAAGGTCACCAAAATAGACTTAGCGGGAAAGACAAACGACTTCCAGGACCCTGGCTTAATCCTCAACTTGCTGACGTTAACCAAACAAGCTTTTGATCAACAATTTGATAATTTGAAGGCCTTGTCTTTAGAAATTTTTTACAAAATTGTTGAATATGATGAAGAAGAGGTGGACAACCGGCTTGTTGGGTATTCGCTATAGAATGGAGACATTCATGAAGGTCTGTGTAAACTTTCAATTGATCTAAGAGAATTAGAAAATGAAGTTTTCAACATTTGAATCCGAAATGACATCAACGTCGCCCCCTTGAGAAGCTATATTGAAGAGAACTTGAAGTGGATCAGCCACGAAATCCAACGGCAAATGCATAAATCCTCTGTGTATCAATCCAGTTATTGAAGCGGGTTGCCCACAAAAACCAACAGGGAAAGACATGACCAACCAAACACAAAATTACTTATACGTACCATCCCTGTAAGTGTATAGTGATAGTCCTTTCTTTATCAATCCAGTTATTCCTTTTCTGAGTAGAAATCTATAGACAAAAACAGATCTTCGCATTTCTACTTTTCAGGTATTACATTCTAGCGTGTCCAACTTCTTTCCACGCTCCTATTTCTTGTACATATTTCTGTTATGGTCCGTGGGAGCCCCAATCCCAGTCTATATGACAAACACATTTACATTTCCAGCGATATGTAACATACTATTTTTTTTTCATATATTCCAAATAAAACTATTCTTGTCTCATATATTTATGTCTTCCTGGATTTTTTATCTTCAGTTATGCTGAATGTGAAGTCATTATGTTTATTTTATCTCTATTCTGTTTTTTTATTTTTCAAAATAAAGTATGACATAAATCGCTCACTCAAATTCGACATATCATATTTCACACACACACACACACACACACACATATGTTTCTTTAAATTTCCAGGAATATGTAGCACATTTCATTTTTTTCCAATTTCCAGCCCGCTAGCTTGACAACCCGCACTCCAAAATTTGCCTAAGTATGTAATCTAGGTTCCGTCACACTATATAGAGTGAAGGCTTTGTACATTCTCTATAAAAGCACATATTTTTTATGTATAAAAGTAAATATCTACTTTAAAAAATTACGTTTTTGCTATGTAGAATTTATGCTCTCCAGGAACCTATAGTTTGATACATTCCAATTTCTTGTATCCATGAGCCCTGTTTTAAATAAAACTAATTCGGGAATGCTATTTATTTGGTCCTCCTGTCCACCACCCTGTGTAACAAACATTGGTACTATATTTTTTGAACATTTGCCCACCACCTCAGTAAAACCTATGTAAAGAAAAGTAATTCCCGATTGCTAAATTTTGGGACATAAGCCCCTTGAAATTGAAATAGTCCATAGGTCCCATTATCAATTTGTACATCACAAAACTATCGGTTCTATTTGAAGGTCATGGAACAATGGAAACCCGATTTTCAGGTCCCCAGCGTGAGAACCCATGATCCAAAAACTGGCCAAGTATGGAAT
>JZKD02S0370579.1:226245-245266 GCA_000966675.3 Picea glauca
TGGAAAGCTATGTATTCCACAGGGTGAAAGAATCAACATAATAAGAGAAGCCCATTCTTCTCTTATTGCTGGTCACTTTGGTGTAGGCAAGACGGTGGCTAATTTGCAAAGGTACGGTTATTGGCCTAAAATGAATGAAAGTGTTTCAAGATATGTTCGAGGATGTTTGTTATGTGCCACAAGCAAACCTAACAATCGAAAGTTGGGTTTGTATACTCCACTTCTGGTTCCTTCTTGTCCTTGGGAAAGTATTTCTATGGACTTTGTAGGAGATCTACCTATGTCTAAAAGAAATCATGATTATCTTTATGTTGTGGTTGATTGATTTAGCAAAATGTGTATTTTGATGCCTTGTAAGAAGCTGGTTATAGCTGAACAAACAACACAAATGTTCTTTCAAAATGTTTGGGTACATTTTGGATTGCCTAAATCCATTATTTTTGATCGAGATTCTCGATTTATTGGAAGCTTTTGGTCAAGTTTATGGGCACTCATGGACACCAAACTAAGAAAGAGCACATCTTTTCATCCGCAAACCAATGGTCAGATAGAATTGGTAAATAGAACAGTGGTACATCTTCTTCGTGGTTATTGCAGCAAGCATCCTAAACTTTGGGATGAGCATTTACACTACATTCAGGATGCTTACAATCGAGCTAAGCACTCTTCAACTCAAACATCGCCATTTGAAGCATGTTTTGGCTATTTGCCCAAATCTCCTTTAGATTTTATCTTTGGGAAGGATATTGCTATTGATGGTCAATATGACATTGATAGGGAAAAACAGTTCATTGAACAAATTCAGTCGATACATCAAATGGTACAAGAGCAGTTGGAAAAGAGTCAAGCCAAGTACAAGACAAGACATGACAAGCATCATGTTGATCACAGTTTCCAAGCTGGAGATGAAGTTTGGCTTTACATTAGTAAGGAGAGGCTTAAAGGAGAAGGTAAAAAACTGAAACCAATTCGATATGGTCCTTTCAAGATTCTTGACAAGATTGGTAACAATGCCTTCCGTTTAGATTTGCCTCCTTATATGCAAATGTATGCAGTTGTTAATGTTGAGAATTTGAAATTGTATGAGCCTCCTTTGATTGATGATCAAGAAGAACATGTTTAGATTCCTTCTATAGATGATTTCTCCCCAGAATATCATACAAAACTGCATGAAGACACAATCCTTGATAGGAGAATGAGAACTTCAAAACGAGGAAATGTGGAATATCTTCGAATTGGTCTTAAAGGCACAAATCCAAGAAAATCCAAGTGGATTGAGGTTGGGAAGGTGACAGAACTATACCCTCATCTTCAGATAGACTGAAAATAGTCTTTTGGAGGTCCAAAATCTTTCCAATGGGGAGGTGTGATCCAGGGGATCAAATTTTGCTCAAAATTAAAAGTTCTCGGAATCACTTCAAATTGAACAGGTGCATAGGCCTCATCATCACAAACCCAACACAACTTGTTTGGGTTCAAACGGACGTCAGATGAGAGAGATATCGCTTTCTGTTCAAATGGTCAAACAGGGAAAAAAAATGTGCTGACTATACAGTCTGTATAGATACTGACATGGTAGAGCCATACGAAACATGGCAGGGATGAGTTGGTAGGGCTGCATGACATGTGGTAGGTGTTGGTTGGAATTTGGACAATGAATCGTTTCTTGACACGTGGCATGGTGGCAAATGGATTGGTGACACGTGGCCCAAACAAGGGTTGCCACGTGTCACCCGGACATTGGTTAAAACTTGTGTATTTGGAAAGAATCATCTTCATGACCTCTGGGCAAGGGTATGGCCTTGGGAAGGGCCTCCCAACCAGTGCGCCACTGTAGTGGTTCTTACCACTATATAGTTTTGTTATTATTTAAATTGCAATGTGCTTTGGATTGGGCACGGACAGGGTTGGGGCTAAGCCCCAGCCCTCGTCCATATATATATATATATCATATGACTACCAACGCGCATAGTTCAAATGGATCCATAACACATATGACCGGTGATCCATGCAGCCCATAACACATATGACCAGTGGTTAATACATTGCGCGGGAGTTTTATTACCAACGGTTATAAAACCATGCCGACACTTGTCACTCTATCATTTGACTTGGGACTTGGCCCCTTTTTGTATGTGCGTGTGGTCGTATGGTAGGCCACATGCCCAATGGCTCGGTGGTTAGGGGCTAGGCACACCCTAACCGTCCTACAGTTCACACGGTTATGCGGTTGTGCGCCTGGTGCTAGGTTTTAGCACATAATTGAGCATGGGTGCTAGGTTGGACACACAAAGGTGCAAATTGTCGATCCAGAGACAAGAAGTTTGAAGGGGAACTTCCAAGAAGCCTATCTTTTTCAATTTTTGGCCAAATTAGGTGCCGAAAAAGCCCAGCTAGGGGTTTTTGGACATTCTGAAGCCATTGGAGCCATCTATTTGGAATTTTAAGAATTGTAAAACACATATTTTAGCACTTTGAGAAAATAATACAAAAGATCTATTGGAAGATGGACCAGGAGATGTAGCCCAAGAGAGGGGTGAACTCCTTTATCATTTGTTGTGTTATGTGTTTTCTGTTCATTGTTATTTGCTGCTTATTATTTGCATCTTGAATGTGTATTTCTATAAAAAAAATTGTTTGCAAATTAATCCATTTGCATAAGAACACTTGAATTAAAACTTGCAAATATTTTCAAGAATACAAGTCTTTATCATTTTCAGATCAATATTTATACCCAACAAAGATACACTTTTCATCCTTCTTATCTAGCTTACTCATGTTTTCCTTTAGAACATGAACATAGGAATCACAACCAAATACCTTGAGATGTGTGAGAGAAGGTTTCTTAATAGTCCATACCTCTTCTAGAGTATTTTCATCCAGTGATGAAGAGGGTGATCTGTTGACTAGGTAACATGCAATACCCACTTCCTCTGCCCATAATTATTGCCCTAACCCGGCACCATTGAGCATGCACCTTTATTTTTCCATCAACACCATGTTCATCCTTTCTATAACTCCATTCTATTGAGGTGTATATGGAGTAGTATTCTTCCTTGCTATACCACAGTTATTACAGAACTCTCCACCATTATTTGTCCTCAACACCTTAATTCTTTTCTTTGTTTAATTCTCAGCAAGAGCCCTAAACTTGTTAAACTTGTCAAAGACTTCATATTTCTTCCTGAGAAAATATATCCAAGTATTCCTAAAAAATTCATATATAAATGAGACATAGTACACATATTTTCCCAATGATGGAACCAACACAGGTCCAAAAACATCAGTGTGAACTAGTTGTAAAATGTTTTCTACCCTTGTTGCAACAGAGGGGAATTTTACTCCATTCTTCTTCCCATATACACAATGTTCACATAAATCAAAATCCACAGATCATTTATACATACCTTTAACCATACCTTTATCATGTAGTAGTCGAAGACCCTTCTCTCCGATATACCCTAGTATTTGATGCCACAACATAACCTTTTCTATAGAGACTCTAGGGGTTTTTTCTTATTATTCTACAATATCAAGAACAATGGAACTATTACAGCTATTAACAATAGTTCTTCCTTTAATATTATACAGAGTTCCAATCTGAAATCTCTTCAGCAACACCATTCCTCCTCGAACCATCTTGCATGTTTCTTTCTCAAATTCTGTTTTTACCTCTGGATCGTCCATTTTTCTTACATAAATAAAATTTATGGCCAATCATAGGATGGGAAGAACACTAGGTAGTGTTCTAATCCTTCTATAGATAAGCCTCAACTTGACTTTTCCTCATCCTATGGTTTTGGTTGTCGATTCATCACCTAGGAAAACATTACCTCCATCATACCTTTCATATTCACATAACCACTCCCTATGGAGAGTCATATTAAAGGATTCACCTGAGTCAACCAACCATGCCTCATTATATGCATGTGTTCTTGAAGAATCTGAGTATGCATCTGCTCCTTCTTCCTTGGAGGTATTTTCTTTTGTAGAAGGACATTCTTCATATCCTTTCTTTTTCTCAACTTTGGATCTACGTTGCTTCTTGTAGTGCCCTTCTTTTCCACATCTCCAACATACCTTTACAAAATTTCTGGGATCTTTAGATCTACCCTTAGAATTAGATATCCCACTTGAGGTCTTATATATATTTCTTTCCTAGGAACATCCTCTTTCAAATAATGCATTTGTGCTCTATCCTTCAATGTTATTCCATCTCATCTCCTCTGACAACAAGGATTAGACCGCTTCATAAAACTTCAAGGAATTTGTATTACTACCTATGGACACAACCATAGTATCGCATGAGTATGGTAAAGAGCATAGTAAACTGATACACTTATATTCATAGAAAATTTTAATCTTGAGAGATATTAACTGACTTACCACATTATTGAAGGCATTCAAATTCTCTACCACCGAGTCTCCATCTCTCGTCCTCAAGTTATACATCCTCTTTCTCAGGAATAGTTTATTTACTAGGGACTTAGATTGATACAAATTCCCCAAATTATCCCATAAATCCTTGTATGTAGCTTCCTCTGACACATTCGGTAATATTGAATCTGAGAGACATAGTTGGATTGTTCTCTTCGCCTTCTGATCCAACTTTTTCCAGTCATCTATTGAAGTTAGTATAGGTGCAATAACTGTATCCACCATGATCCACTGATCTATTTCCACCAATATATATTCCATATTGATATTCCATGGCTAAAAAAATTTCCCATTAAACTTATCAATCTCCATTTTTGAAATGCTCGCCATTTCTTTTCACCTGAAGAATCAATACCATATATCTCCCACTATAACAAGAATTATCAAAGTCTCGAGCCAAACCCTTGACCACATAGGATTCCCCCTCAAGATGATATTTTCTTTGATACCAAATGTAGACTTAAACCTTGTACAATTATTTACTGCAAACCTATTTTCAGTAAAAGAATAGAAAAGACACATTGGAAAATACACACATTACACATATATTTTTTGCTTGGAAACCCAAATAGGGAAAACCAACATATTCTATATTCATTCACATCATACATTGTTTACAATAAAATATACATATAGGATCTAGTAGTATCCAAAACCCTAATTCCTTAACTAGAAGTAGAAATCCATCGGCAAAAAACCATGTGTTGAAAACTGCCCAACAATGGACACAAAAATCGAGGAAAAAAGGTGACACTAATTCTAGTCATGTAAATAATATAACAAATACCCAGCACTTTCCATGCCATTCCATTCCTTACCTTTCCATGCCTTTTCATGCCATGCTTTTCCTTGCCATGCCATGCCTTGCCTTGCCTTTCCATGCCATGCCGTGCCATACCATGCCTTGCCTTGCCATTGGATTCCTTTACTTGTCATGCCATACCTTTCCATGCCATGCCTTTCATTTCCATGAAATTCCATCTCATCCCTTGCCAAGCCATGCCTTTACAAGCCATGTCTTGTCATGATATGCTATGGCACGCCTTTCCTTGTCATGCCATGCCATGCCATGCCTTTCCTTGCCATGCCATGCCATGTCGTGCCTTGTATTTAATTTCCTTTCCATGAGCTGCCAATCCATTCCATGCCATGCCTTGTCTTTCCATGACATACCATTTCATGCCATGCCATGTCATTCCATGCCATGTCATGCATTTCCATGCCAAGCCTTGCCATGCCATGTCTTGATTTTCCATGCCATTTCACACCTTTCCTTTCCATGCTATGCCTTGCCATGTAATTCCATGGCATGCTTTGTCCTTTATTCCCTTCCCATGACATGCCATGCCATGCCATGCCATGCCTTACCAAGTGATGACATGGCATGCCTTCCATGACATTCCATTGCATTCCTTTCCTTGTGATGCCATGCCTTTCCATGCCATGTCTTTCCTTTTCATGCCATGCCATGCCATGCCTTTACAATCCATGCCATTGCATGTATTTCCTTTCTATGACATGCAATTACATGCCTTTCCTTGCCATGCAATTTCCATGCCTTTCCATGCCATTTCCATGCCGACATGCCATTTTCATGCCTTTCCAAGCCATTCCATGGCATGCCATTTCCATTCCATTCCATTTCCATGGCATGCCATTCCATTTCCATGAAATTTCCATGTATTTCCATGCCATTGCCATTCCATGCTATTTTCATGCCATGCCATGCCATATCCATGCATTCTTGTTCCTTGCCAATCCATTCCATGGCATTCCATTTCCATGTGATTTATTTTCCATGCCTTAACAAGCCAATAAATGATATTAACTAAGTACAAACAAGTCAATGGGAAGTCCCAAATGTTGTTTTTCTTCATATGAGATATGATCGATATATTATTACAATGATGAGTGTTCCATATATAGGGAACATATGGTGACCATCCATGAAAGGATGCATCCCTTGAATAATCAATAACTATTTATTATTATCATTTACTTATTATATATGATATTTAATAATAAATAATTATATTATTAATTATTATTCTAAGAGAATGTATTCTTAATGTTTTCCAAACATCAACACTCCCTCTCAACGAGGGAGACATTCTACATCATTCCAAGCTTGTCTTTGAAGTATACAAACTTCACCCTAGACTCGTCACACTTGTTTGTCAATCTTGGGAGACGTCTCTCTCACACCTGAACTGAGGATAAAATCCTTTTGCAGCTCTCCCTCTTAGCTAGGGAGGTATCTTTCCATAGTAGTACAAAACTATTGTCTAGAGACACAGAGTCTCCTCCAGTGGTACACAACCCCCATTGTAGAAAAATGTTTGTCACACATGGAAGTCCTACATAGACTTCTAGAGGCTAATCCATTTAGGAACACTTGGGGTCAAATCCCCATAGTGTGTGATGTAAAGGTCAACTCCCTTGACATGTCCTCATGTGCTCTCCACAAGGGACATGTCCTCATGTGCTATCCACAAGGGATGTTGGGGTATAATCCCAAATGCACTTATCCATTCTTATATAAGTGTCCCACTTATCCCTTCTCAAATAAGTATCCTCACATATCAACTCAACTCAATTCATAGAGGAGTATGATTTGGAGAATGTATGTCACACATGGCACTCCCATGTGGACTTCTAGAGGCTACTCCCTCTAGAAACACTAGGGTCCACTCTCTTAACATGTCCTCATGTTCTCTCCATGTGGGATGTGTCCTCATGTGCTCTCCAAAAGGGACGTTGGGATATAATCCCAAATTCACTTATCCCTTCTCAGATAAGTGTCATCATAGATCAACTCAACTTAGTCACAGAGGAGTACGATCTAGAGAATGCTCTAGATTATTTTCATCACGAAATGAGAGCAGATATATAATAAATAAATGCATGGAGATATCATGGATATCCGATAATATAACATAAATGTATCAGAGATGTAACCATAAACACAAAGATACAATAATACACGATTTCTATTAATGAAAGAAATGTACAGAGACTATAAAAATAGAGAGTGAAAGACTCACTAGAATGGTGACAACTTATCTCTAAGAAGAGATGTGACGGCTACTCGCATTCACAAGAAGATTATTTTACAATGAGGCTCCAAATACCTTTTTATCATAAAGAAAATACAAAACCCTAACCCTGAAAGATGAAAAGCCAACAGTTTTGTGGACCCTGTTTTGGGTAGTTTGGTGTATCAACTTCTCAGGGGCGTAACTTTGGCATACGATCGTCATTTGGGGTGCATGATAGATTGTTAGAAATATCTATCCGACGACTACAACTATTGACAACAAATATCATGTTGATATTTTTTGATCTAGATGCCCAAAAAACGTCGTTTATGACCTCAAAATGGCTCTGGAAGTTCAGGACCCAAAAAATGCTAAAAATAGTAAATTACCCAAATTGCCAAAAAATTATTTTAAGCCAGATGGAAAATGTGGGTGGCCACTGATATCCACCTGTTTCAATACTCCTTCCTTAGGAATCAATGGTATCCATTGTGTTGAGTTCCCGGGAGAGAGGGAAAAGAGTTTGCTGAATCTGCATCTTGATGAATTTCTTGCCTTGTTGGAGAAGTTGTGTTGCTTAGCTTATCGAAGGTTGTCACAAAAATGTGGTTGGAAGGGTTGGAACTTTTTAACCAATATGGCTACATGAGATTCCTGTGTGTAGAAGGAATCTTTTCACTTTGCTGCAATCTTGTCAACCTGCTTCTGTTGGATAGAAGGTGCTTGGGCCGAGGCTGTAGTGGTTGCAGTATCCTTCTGTTCACCTTTTGAACAGATTGTGAAGACACTGAATTTTGTAGTATGAGATACTACCTTGCGACATTGTTTAGGTGGAACAGTAGTTGGAACTACCTTTGGTATTCTGTAGAGATGATCCCCTAGAGAAACAATGACACTGAGGGGTCGAGACTCATAAAAAGCATGGTTGTTCCACATATATGGTTGTCCCAAGAGAACATCACAAGCATCCAGTGGGGAAACATCACATAATACCTCATCCTTTAAAGGTTAGATTCCATATGAAAATTGACACTGTTGGCTAACACGAAGATCTCACCCCTGGCGAAGCCACCTGATGTTGTATGGTTGCGGGTGTGGTCTTGTCAACAATCCCAATTGTTTGACGACCTCTGCAGATATGAGGTTCTTTTGGCTTCCATTGTCAACAATAAATGTAGTGGGGTCCCCTTCACCTACATCTGTGAATGCAAAAGGCGCTCCCACTCTTCAGGATCTGTTGGTTCTTTTGGTTGAATTGTTGCAGTTGCGAAAATAGCAGTGGGATCTGCGTCGATGATCTATCTTTAATTAGTATTTTCATAATCAAATTATGAATCAAGGTTCATCTTTTTACCTTTGATCTCAGCCACCAACGACTATTTTAAGTGACATTCATCGATGTTGTGCCAGGGGATTTTGTGGAAATCGCACCATTTTCTGGTGTCCTTCTTTGGCTTTCCATGACCCTTCTTTTCTTGTGGTTTGGAATGGTTTTTGGGAGATTGTTTGTTATGGCCATCTTTTTCATACTTTTCTTATTGCGGATTTACAAACCCGAACTCTCGTTTGTTCTGGTGTTTAAATTTCTACTCGATTTTAATAGCATATCGATAATCAACATTGAGTGATGAGATTTCCAGAAAATCCATTTCAGTTTTGATGTATATGTATAGAGCCCCATGGTATTTCAAAACCAAATGTCGTTTGGAGTCTTTTATACCCAGCTTGGTGTGCAAGGTATGGAAGGTATTGGTTAACTCTAGAAATTCTTGGCCCCTCTCTTGCCACAGTGTGGTCCATCTCATGTACTACTCCTCATAGTTGCCAACAGGGTAATATTGTTCCTTTACCGCATCCACAAAAAAATTCCAAGTGGGATCATTCCCATATATTCCAGACTCCTCTGTGGAACTTTGCTCCTAGTAAGTTTCCCACCAATGTTTGACACGTGGGAAAGATTTAAGGAGTGTGAAGGTGATCTTTTCCCTATCGGAAAAATTATGAACAGAGAAATAGACTTCTAAAAGATTTAACCATTTGTCTAGGGCATCCACATCTATCTGACCTTCAAATATGGGAATATCAAAATTAACCTATTCCTTGAAAGGAGAGGTGCTTCCAAAGTGGTTTTTTGATGAATATGTCCCTATTGCTATTGGCAGGCATTGAAGGATGTGGGAAAAATTCTCCATCATTTCATCCCTCTATCGTGTGAGAGCTTGCTCAAGCAACAAATTGATAGAATTGTATGCTTTGTCGTTTTTCTTTTCTTCTACCATGGAGGGTTTCTTGGGCATGCAAGAGCAATTGTATTTAATAGAGATAAGCTCGAGACCCAACTTTCTCTACTCGGACTTCGTCGGGGACATGCACTGAAAAATGATCAAGAGGAGCCTGCTTTGATACCACTGATCAAGATTATTTTCGGCATGAAATGAGAGCGATGATATAATAAATAAATGCATAGAGATATCTCGGATATCCAATAATATAAAAAAAAATGTATCAGCGATTTAACCATAAACACAGAGATACAATAATACACTATTTCTATTAATGAAAGAAATGTACAGAGACTGTAAAAATATAGAGTGAAAGACTTGCTAGAATGGTGGTGGATTATCTCTGAGAAGAGATGTGACGGCTACTTGCATTCGCAAGAAGATGATTTTACAATGAGGCTCCAAAGGCCTTTTTATCATAAAGAAAATAAAAAACCCTAACTCTAGAAGATAAAAATCCAACAGTTTTGTCGACCCTGTTTTGGGTAGTCTGGTGTATAACCTTCCCGGGGGTGTAACTTTGGCATACGATCTCCATTTGGGGTGCACGATAGATAGTTAGAAATATCTATATGAGGACTACAAATGTTGAAAGAAAATATCATGAAGATATTTTTCGATCTATAGATGTCCAAAAAAAGTCGTTTAGGGCCTCAAAACGGCTCTGAAAGTTAAAGACCCGAAAAACTGCTAAAAATAGTAAATTACCAAAATTGCCAGAAAATTGTTTTGAGCCAGTTGGAAAAGGAGGGTGGCAACCGATATCCACCTAGATCAGAGAATGTATTAGGAATATTCAAATATCAACACTCCCTCTCAGTGAGGGAGGCATTCTCTGCCACGACAAGTCTGTCAAGAAAGTACTTTAACTTCGTCATGGTTTGATAAGAACATCATCAACCTGCTCATCTATAGGAAGGTAATGCATCAGTACTTCCTTCCTCTGCACCATGTCTTAGATGTAATGGTACTTGATCTCAATGTGATTTGATTTGTCATGAAACATTGCATTCTCTTAGATCTTCACACAACTTTGGTTACCATAATGAATAATGGTGGAATCCAACACATGTTCAGATAAATCTGCTAGGAGCTTGCAAATCCACACTGCTTCATGGAATGACATACTTAATGCAATGTAATATTCTTCTACTATTCTCAAAGCCACAAAATTTTGTTTCCTACTACACCAAGAAACCATGGAATATCCCAAAGTGAAGCAACACCCAAAGGTGCTCTTTCTATCCACTGCGCTCCCTACCCAATCAGAGTCAATATATTCCTTCCATATCATATCAATACTGGAAGTATATCTCGGACCATGTCAAACTGTTCCTTACAAGTATCCCAGCACATGCTTCACAACAATCCAGTGTGTCTATCGCATATGACTCATAAACTAGCTAAGTACACTCACTGCATAGAAAATATTTGGTCTAGTGTTAACTGAATACATCAATGATCCAATCAGATATCTATATAGGTATCTTGTCGTAATAAGAAGAAGACACACTTATTTTGTTCAAATTCATCACTAGTAGTGTAGTCATGGGCTTATAGTTCAACATCCCAAACTTCTTCAATATATCAACTGTTTACTTCCCCTTACTCAAGAAGATCTCATTAGTTCTCTGCCACACCTCTAGTCCCAAGATGTAGTGCATAATACCAAGGTCCTTCATCTAAAAATCAAAGGCCAATGCATACATGCATTAAAAAATAAGGCTCTTTGTACTAGTGAAGAATAAATCATCAACGTAGAGGACCAAAATTAGGGACTCACCATTAACAGTCATGTAGTATAGGCTGGGATCGAAAACACTTTTACCAAATCCAAAAATCATCAAGTGTCCATCAATCCTTGCATACCAATATTGAGGTTCCTGCTTGAGTCCATACAGGACCTTCTTCCACTTGCACACATGAGACTCCTTCTCATGTATCACAAAACCATCTAGTTGCTCGATGTATAATTCTTCCTTAATCTCTCCATTGAGAAAGGATATATTCACATCGATCTGATGTATTGTCCAACCCATGGATGCTACAAGGGCAATAATAATCTAGATAGAATTGTATTGAACAACATTATCAAATGTCTCCTCATAATCTATTCCATCCACCTAAGAGAATCCTCAAGAAACAAATCTCATTTTGTTCCTCTCGATGCTCCCACCAACTATGTGTTTGATCTTATATATCTATTTGGAAGTCACTACAGAATTCCCCTCACATCTCGGAACAATATCCCACACATCATTATTCATTATGGATCGATACTCCTCCATCATGACATCTCTCCATACTGGATGACTAGTTACATCCTCATAATAGGAAGGTTCTGAATCAATGATGTGGCTCATAAATGCAACATAGAATAAATATCTCTGAGGTCTCTTTCTCTCTTGGAAGGTACCATGAGGAGTTGCATTTCCTTCTTCCTCATATAGAGTCTGACGAGCCCATGTAGGTCTCTTCCGACCTACTGCAATATCTGTGGGAACATCAACTATAGCTACAGAATCAACATGATCAATTTGATCAACAGGCTCAATTGTCTCCCTCTAAATTGTTGGAGTATGAGGGGGAGAAGTCACCATCTCTTCCTATCTATCACTATGAATATCCATGAAAAATCATGTAGATCTCATGAAGGATACCTCCTCCTCAAGGGTAACATCTTTGCTCATGTCAATCTGTCTCTGACTAGGGATGTAGATCTGGTATGCGTTGGAACACTCACTGTACCCCAAACATGTACGCTTTCTGCCTGAAGGGTCTAGCTTGGTCCTTTTCTCTTTGGGTACATGAATTTATATTGACACCCAAATATCTTTAAGTGTATAACCTTAGGCTTCACTCATGAACTATGTCCATACTAGACATCATGTGGTTCCCTCGTGGAACACATGTCTAAGACATATCGAGGTTCCCTCATGGAACTACTATCTTTTAGGAAATATCAAGGTTTATTCATGAAACCAATGTCTTGTTTCATTCATTTGATTGTTTGAGTAACTTCAATATAAATTCTACATTCCCCCCTACTAGTCCACATAGGACCCTCGGAGGAGAATGTCGCACGTTGTTGCCTAAAACATCAACACATTGACACAAGCTTCATGCGATCTCGACTAAGGAGGGTTTTCCATTTCTTATCATCCCCATATCACTCACTCTTCACTGAATACTCATGTTGATATAGAACACCAACAACACCCATGCCATGGATTGGAACTTATGCTTAAGTTCAAATAGTTGTGTAGTATTTTACTCCATTGGTCTCCATATGGAAATATTTATCACCCATAAGAATTTCAATGAATCTCACAAATATATCAGTGAAATCAAGAATCTCTCAGCCTCATAAGAGAATATATTTCACACAATGTTTTCTATATCAACATTTCCACATAGGTACTTCCATGAAAACCTTACACAACAAATAGATCCACTGAGCAATCCAAGGAGACCATTCACATTATGTCGATACAATGAAAAACATGCATTTACACATGTATATACAATGACCCTTCAAATGATTCATCTTCTACTATGACCAACACACATCCATCATATACTTGATGCCACATGGATAACCATGTTTATTTTCTAGTGCTAAATTAGACAAGCACAATTTTCCGCAAGTGGTAATTACTTCCAATGATATACGATATTACTTTAGTAAACTCTAGAACATCACTAAATAACTTGAAAAATTTCAACTACTTAGAAACTTCGATCTCTTCCTTAGATCACTTCCCATGTGTGAGAGAGAAAAAAATACGTGAGTTTATTGTTGTGTCTTTCAAGTGTCTTTTTATAGTAATATTAGATTGATCCCAAAAGGCACGTCTCTTTGAAAATTTAATTTAATTTTCTTTCTTATAAATAGTTGGAGAATACCTCTGTATCTATCCAAAGATTAATTTGGTTATAATCCATCCACATAGCATTTGAATTTTTTAAATTGTTCCTCCATAATTCATGCGATTCTTTTCATAAATATAGGTAGAAGTAAATATGCAGTGCATTCCTCATATTTAGGTAATTAGACATTTTTACTAGAAATTACCGCCCACCATAATTTCTGGAATTCTTTCTATAATTTAGGTAGGAGTAAAAATTAAATATGTTGTACATAGAGATTGTAACAACCCCATAAATTAAACACTCCCAACATTTTACTCTACTCTCATTTTCTTGGGCCCTCCTGTGAAGGAGTCGAGCCCAGTCTCGATTTGATACCATGTTGTTTTTCTTCATATGAGATATGATCCATATATTATTACAATGATGAATGTTCCATATATAGGGAACATATGGTGACCATCCATGAAAATATTCATCTCTTGAATAATCAATAACTATTTATTATTATCATTTACTTATTATATATGATATTTAATAATCAATAATATATTATTAATTATTATTCTAAGAGAATGTCTTCTCGATGTTGTCGAAGCATCAACACCAAACACCACAAATCAACAAGGAAACTATACTTGTTATAAGACTTGTGATTAATATGTTTAAATTCATGATCTAAAAGGGATCCAAAGAAGACTAAGGACAACTCAGAATTCACAAAAGAAACTTAGGAAGCTCAAACTGGCCTCAGCAGATAGAGAAAGGGAAAAAATTCAAGGTCCTCAAAACTCAATCAAATTACCATCATCACAAAGAGTGCATCACAATATTTCCATCGATGTAAACGACTTGTCAAACAGAGTTACAGATCAAAATATATTAGCGGTCAAAGTTTTGTTCAACCTAGCCCAGCTAGTAGGGATGAGTCAGCATCTGTACTGTTGACGTCAGCATTAGTACGGATGACGTTAGAGTCTGTACATTGTACATGGAAAACATAGAGGGTGACATGTGTCATACTGATATTTGCATGATGTCAGCATGGTCATGTGGTAGCACCAGAGGCTTCCACGTGTCAATCATTTTCATCATTTTCGGGTCAATCCATGGACCAATGAGGAAGTGCCACATGGTAGTCCATATAGCCACATGGTAGACCATACGATGACGTGGCATGTGACTATAGAATTAGATGGTGTGGTCCAATGGTTGGCTGCCATGTGGCATGCAGTACGATGATGTGGCAGGTGAAGGTGCAATTGGATGGCGTGGGATAATGGTTGGATGTCACATGGTCCACTCATGGCCTACCATGTGGAAGTGGGAAAATTCCCAATGAGGGCCCGAAAACAAATTTTCAAAAATAAAAAAGGGGCCTACCAAATCTGGCAGCCAAACTACAACTCTGAAAAATCTAAAAAACGCTCCAAACCTGGTGACGGTTCCAATCCATATATATATATATATATATTGTTATAATAATAAACCCAAAAGGGATATTGTTATAATAATAAACCCAAAAGGGGAGGCCCACCGGATCGACCCCGGGATCTCCCCCTATCCAACACCTTACAATAGCATCTGCCAACCGTTGGGACAATAGACTTCGTTGGTTAGTCCACCCAACTTTTCACTTAAATGATGAGTCTTCCCACAAATGGGAAGAGGGCGCTAGACGATACAACCAGGCATGATTTTTGAGATGTAGTATAGAGAATTAATTACAGGGAGAAGGAATAAAGATCGAGATGAGATTTATCAAGGGCCTGAGAGTGCCAGATTCAAATTGAGGTGTGGAGATATTCCACTTTTGGTAATTCAACACCAAGAATTCAATGGTGCTGTCTATTTTATGATATGAGCAAAGCTTCTACAACTTAATTCCAGAATGAGGTATACTTATGTATTTTGCCAAATTATTTTGATGAGTTAATAAAAAATCCTGCCCATTTGAGAGAAGGACCCGGAGACGTAGTCCACCAGGGATGAACTTTGTTATCAAGTTTTTGTGTTCATATTTGATGCTTATGTCTCTTCATTATTGATCTTTTCCTTCTTTATGGTGCACTTTAATTTATGCTCATTTAATGCAATTCTTTATAAGTTACTTCGATGAAAAGATCCCAAATCATGTTGGTATCAGAGAAGTCATCTTTGACTTGAGTTGTTGAGTGTGAATGCTTAATAGGGCCAATCATAAGCAGGGTTAAGGAACTCTTAATAATTTCAATCCCAAAGTTGGCCATGGATCTTGAAGGAAGAAAATGGTAGAAGAGGAAAAGTGTGATGAACATGAGAAAAAATTCCATATGGTATTTTATCACATGTCAAAAATGGTCGAGCAAATGTATGGAGACTACAAGAAGAGGATGAAGAAGAAAGGGAAGAAAAAGGAAGCACAAGCTGATGATAATGCTTTAGTGAATCAAGGGGTTGGAGGAGACCCTCCTGAGCCTCCATCTTTACCATCAAGTTCTAGCTCTTCTTCCTCTGAGAATTCTCATCATTCTCATCATTCTAGCCATAAAGCTTCTTTTAAGAAACCATTATTAATTCTTGATGTAAAATTTTCTTTATCTATTTTTAATGGAGATGCTAATCCTGAAAAGCTAGATAATTGGATCAGATAGGTTGAAGTATATTTTCATGTTCAACATATTGATGAAGAGGAAGTTAAACTACAATTCACTTCTCTTCAGTTGGAAGGCACCACTCTTGTATGGTGGGATAAAAAACTTCAGGAAAAAAGTAAGTGTGGTAATCTTCTTTTCTCGTGGTCGAAATTTAAATCAGCGATAAGGAAGCAATTTTATCCATTGGGTTATTTACATAAAGCAATGATGGAATGCAAAACTTTAATACAAAGTAAAGGTCAAACAGTAAAAAGTTTCATGGAAGAATTTAGGAAGAAATCTCTTGCATTGAACATTCCTTTGGATTCTTATGAAACTTTAATGAAGTATATTGGCGATCTTCACAGTTATATTTGTCATACTTTTCTATTGTTTAACCCCACAAGTATTGACAAAGTTTTTGTTCAAGCCACTCACCTTGAGAATAGGGGAAATCATGTTCAAGAAGACCCCACAAAGAAACCTTCCAATCTCCCACATAAGATGTTTAAGTAGTTTAAAAGGAAGGACAAAAAGACCATTGTTTTAAAGAGAGAAGAAGGAAAACTATCTTGCACTCATTGCAAAAAAAGTGGTCATGATGATGAACATTGTTGGAAACTACATCCAGAGAAGAGATTGAAATAGTTCAGTGGAAAGGGGAAGACAAACATCGTTGCTACAGTGCAACAAGATCTTGGCTCGGATTCAGGAGACAAAAAAAATCACAGTGATTGGAGCACAAGGTAAATATTCCCTTCATGCTAGTTCAAATTCCAATAATGAGTCTCATGATTATGAAATAAAGAGGAATTAATTATTTCATATAAGTGTTATATCTAAACACACTAAGATAGATATAGTATTCAATCTGGGTTCCCAAGTAAATTTAATATCTGAAGCGCTTGTAAAAAATATGGGCCTTGAAACTAAAACATATCCAAAGCCTTATCCTCTTGGTTGGGTATGTGATAAAGAAAAACATAATGTCACCAAGAAATGTACTAAGTTCAGATTTGATATTGCTTCAAAGTTGATTGATGAAGTGGATTTGGATATTGTATCACTTGATATATGTGGCATAGTGTTGGGGAGTCCTTATCCTTATGATAGAAAAGCAGTCTTCTTTCCTCATGAGAAAAAATATCACCTTACTAAGGGGGAGTGAAATATATTGTTACATCCCACAACATGAGGGTAAGCACAACACTTGTTAGTGCAGGACAAATGAAGAGAATCATAAACACTAATAAGAGATATGTACTCATGGTCGTAAGGGAGAAAGATTTCAGAACATCTGATGCTTTCCAAGGATGTGAACCTCCTCATAAGAAATAATTAATTGATATTGTTTCTAAGTATGATGATATTTTCCAGGAACCAGATGGATTACCTCCTAAGAGGAAAATCTAGCATGAAATACATCTTTAGAAATATTCTCCTCTTCCTATTGTGGGCATGTACATGATGTCATTTGTAGAGATGAAAGAGATCAAGAAGAAGGTAAAAGGCTTATTGGATCAAGGGGTCATTAGACCCAACTCATGACCTTGTGGTTATCTGATCGTGATGATGCCAAAGAAATATGGTGGATGGTGAATGTGTGTTGATTATCGAGTGTTATCAGTGAAAAATCGTCTGCAAAACTGCATGCAAATGGTTAGAGAAACACAACAATTCCAATAGCAATTAGTCCACCTACAACACCAAAATACATTCAAAAGGAAAAAAAACTATACAATTGGGTCAAAAATTGAAATGTGTAGATTCACCAAATGAAGCGCGTGCACAGTGCGTAGTGTGCACAGGCCAACACATCCCTCTGTGCACACAATGCACAATGTGCAAGGGACAAAACAATCCTCAGCGTGTACAATGCACAAAATGTGCAACTATGTATGAGAAAAGTTGTGCACTTCTATGAAAGATACATTTATGGATCTTGTCAACCCCTCAACCACTTATGGACATACCTTGAACATGATTTGATACTCATATCTAAGAGAAATCTAACTTGGGGGTTGGTCAAGGGCTATAGGGTGTCCTAAAAAGGCCCTGTGTTCACACTGTGAACCAATTACATTTTTCCATGTATGAATGTTATAAATAAGAGCCATGGGTGCACTAAGAAACCAAGATCTTCATAGTGTTGTTATGTTGCAAGAATTATTCCTTGGGAATCCTCTTTTCTCTTGGAATCCTTCAAGAACCATTGCAATAGGCCATTCCACTCACCTCTTGTGGGAATAGGTTGTTGGTTGTGGAGCCTGATTATCTTCCTAATTCAGAGGTCCTTTCTTTCAACCATGTTTATACCCCATGAAGTATTTACACCCCAGAAGTATGTACACTCTTCCACGCGGGGGAGTGCATAGGGGGGCTACCCCCTCTGCGGGGTCTGGGGGGTCCATCCCCCCAGCTGGGGGGTCTAGGGGCAAGAGGGCCCCCAGCGGGGGTTCAGGGGCGAAGCCCCCGAAGCAAAAATTGCCTTGTAAAAGTATATTGTAATTTCATTGTAAATCTGGACCATTCATTATAAGGTCGCACATCTAACGGTAGAGATTATGTTAGGGTTTTTTGCCCTATAAGGCAACCCTCTTTTATGAGGGAAATGTATTGCGGCTATGGTAGAGGGTGAATATTGTATTCTGAGAGAGGAGACTATGAGAGAAAGAAGAGGAAGTTACAACGGGTTTTGCTATAGGTTGCATCCCTTCATTTGCTGGATAATAATAAAGGAAGGACCTGGAAATTTCTCTGGTGGACGTAGCCCACACTG
>JZKD02S0370579.1:259012-272839 GCA_000966675.3 Picea glauca
GTTAACTGAGGACAAGTGTCAGGCAGTGAGAGGAGTAGGAGTAGTGAATGGGATGAGTGGAAGTGACGCGGAGGTGACATGGTGATCCGATGTCATTCTAGCATGCAATTTTGGGAGCGGTCGAGGGTTGTTTGTATCCAGACTTCCTTTGGGCCCGCAATCCACCACAAGCTTCCATCTACCCTTCCAACAAAACCATGGTTTGAATAGCAAGACCGCTCTGGAAAATTAATGTCCAAGTAGTTTGCATCCCCGCAATGAATTGTAGCCATCGATCTGATTACGATCTGAGATCTGGCTGACATTTACCTACTACAAGGATCGATGGTTCTTGTTGACCTGGGATCAATGGCCCAGATTCACTTCAGACTTTCAGGCTTCAGGTGTTTTGAATGTGAAACATGAAGCATTTCTCGGAGGAAAATCTCTGAAGTGAATGATTTATCACCATGTGTCTTGATGAATGAATGATCCAGATTCACTTCGGAAGTCTGGGCTTCAGGAGTTTCAAATGTCAAGTGTGAAGATATCCCGATGAAAAATCGTCGAAGCGACATGGCGTTCTGATGTCGTATGATGTCACAGCTGCTGAGGTGTCTTGGAAAGAATGGTGACACATGTCACATGAAAATGGAAGAATGGCACAACAAAATGACCTGATATGGATGCCACATGTCCTGCCTCATGAGTGTGCCACATGTCTCAACTGCTATTTTCCACATGCTTTAGCACTTCAAGATTTTCAAAATGTTAAGAGTGAAGATCACCAAGAGGAAAACTGCCGAAGTGGTTGATCTGCTTCCATGTGTCTCCTTTGATGGATGGTCCTGGTTTACTTTGGGACTTCGAGTCTTTGGATCTTTGAGACTTTTGAATGTGAAACCTAAAAATATCCCAGAGGAAAATCCTCGAAGTTAATGATCTGTTGTCGCATGTCATGATTGACAAATGGTCCAGATTCTCTTCAAAAATCCAGGCTTCAAGAGTTTATGAATGTTAAGCTTGGAGAAATCCCAAAGGAAAATCATCGAAGCGACGTGTCAAGCTCTCAGGACTTCGTCTCTTCAGGTCCTCAACATTCGGGTCTTCGGAAACTCAGTACTTTGAACATGATATTAAAACCCACACGATTCTGGAACCTGAATGGATGAGAGCCATTGATATATGATTTGCTTGGTGGATCTTTATCATCGAAATTTTACCTTCCTGCTCGCACTGTCTAAGCTAGAAATTTGTTGATCTGGATTTCTGCGTTGTGTGCACGAGCATTTCCTCTACATAGAAAAGGCTTGGGAGACCTATGGTGAGCTCAATCAATGGTGCACGTGATGACAAGCATTCCAAAAAAAAATATGAGATGTATTTTATCCTTTCAGAAAAACATAAATAGAAATGCGCGAAGACTAAAAAAATTAATAAGGTCCAAGACACTCAGTTGTGGGAAATTGACTTAGCCAACCAGAAAAAAGAAAAAATTGATGAAGGCATAGGGGAAAAGAGAGGAGAGGCAGGGGATGCAGACCTAGGTTACAACATTGGCTCCAACTGGGGGTAGCTCGTCCTTGTGAGGTACTAAGAACTGTAGATTGGTGCCTTGAGATTAGATAATTGATCTTACCTTCCATCACTTACCCTCGTTTCTGTCTGTCAGCCCTGCATATCTGTTAATGTCCCACAGCCATGAATTTTATTGAATTAAAAATTGAAACTACACCCCAGTGCCTTGTTGAGATATGGAGTCTTTATTCACACACAACTAACTAATCAAAAGAAATAATAAAGGAAAGCGTCTATGGTACAAGAGGGGCCTTCCCCCATCCTCAAAAAAAATAGTGTTTCAGGAAGCACCCATTTACTGGGCTTCCAAAGATATTTGTATCATCTAGATTGTGTAGGATGAATGTGTTATTGTCCAGAACTTCAAAAACCTTAAAAGGGCCAAACTAGAGGTTTTCGAATTTACCATGCTTGGACTTGTCATCCCTTATGGAATCCCACCTCAAAACCAGGTTACCTTCCTAAAAAAATTCCTTCTTGGTTTTCTTATCAAAGGATGATTTGATATTGTTCTGGTATGCTTCTGTCCTCTGATCTAGTGCTTCTCTTCTTTGTTGAACTTCTATAATCTTAAAGATTCTCCTTTGGATATCATTGGGTTCCTCAATGTCCACCTGCAAGAATTTCAGGACTGGTATACCAAGATGAGTAGGAAAAATGACATGTATGCCATAAACAAGATGGAATGGTGAGGTTACTAGAGAATTATTAGTGTTGATCCTATCATCCCATAAGGCATATTTGAGTTTAGAGTCCCATGATTTCTTTGCTTCAGTGAACAAATTTTTAATGATCCTGATGAGAGTCTTGTTTGATGATTCTCCCAGGCCATTTTCTTGAGGGTAATAGGGTGTGGAATGTGTCAAGGCAATGTTGTTACTACCACAAAAGTCAATCATGGCTTTGGAATTTAATACTTGGGCATTTTCTGTTACAATATTACTGGGGAAACCAAATCTAGCAAAAATATTAGTTTCCAGGAAATTTAGATTACCTTGTCAGTGGCATTCCTAGTGGGCACAACCTCAATCCATTTGGTGAAGTAATCGATGGAAGTGAGGATCTACTTGTGTTGTCCACTAGAGGGTGGATTAATTTCTCCTATGAAGACTAACCCCATTGCTGAAACAGACTACCGACTTTGATAGGTTTTAGGGGCAATGATAGTAACTTTTGTTTCCCTGTAAAAACCTGGCATTCATTGCAGGCTCTAACAGTGGCCTTCCAATGTTGGTTCCCTCCACACTCCTCTATGTATTTCTATTGTCACTTGTTTAGCTTCATCTCCATCAAGGCATTTTAACAGAATGCCAATAGGATCCCTCCAATACAAGATCTGGTTTGAAATGCAGAATTTCATGGATTTCAACTTGAGAGACCTGGCCTTTGTCTTCTTCACATCTATTGGACATTCAAAATGTTGTAGAAAATAGATGATGTTTTTATACCAAGGTGAAGAGGAATATTTTTTAAATACCTGTAAGTTGTCTTGTCGAGGATGTATGATGGGTGCATCTGATTGGGTGAAGATTTGATGCAACTCTAGCAGCTTATAGTTTGATTCTGATAGAAATTTGGCTAGTCCTTTCCCCTTGATCAACTTAGTGGGCCTTATGTACAAATGATATTCCAACAGCTTGACAATCCATCTTCCTTTTTTCCCCTCATTTTCTGGTTGTAGAAAAATCTCTTTGACACTGCTGCTAGGAACAAAGGTCGTTATGCTAGATTGTAGCACATAAACCCTAAAGGCCTTGAGTGCTTTGACCAATGCATAAGAATGTTTCTCTAATATATCATACTTGACCTCAACGTCTCAGAGTGTTCTGTTGAAAAAGGCTATGGGTTTCTCATGCCCTTCCTCATTTTTCTGCAGTAGTACAACAACAATTGTTTCCTCTGAGGCAAAGGAAAATATGAAGAACTCCTTGGTATAGTCAGGGATGGCCAATATAGGTGCTTCGACTAAAGCTTTCTTGATTGTTTGGAAATATGATTTTTCCTTTGAGGACCATTTTATCAAAGAATCTTTCTTAAACATGTTGGTAATAGGCTTCAGAATTTCAGAAAAATTCAGCACAAAGCACCTGAGGAAGTTTATCTTACCAATAAAAGAATAGACAACCTTTTTATTTATGGGAATATCAATTTGTTGAATGGAAAAATCCCTCTTTGGATCTATTTTTATGCCTCTGGCTGATATGATGTGGCCCAGGAGCTTCCCTTCTGGCATGGCAAAGTGAGACTTCTTAGGATTGAGAGATATCCCATACCTCTTGCATTTCTTGAAAACCTTCTCCAAATGATGCAAATGTTCCTCATCAGACTTGAAGAAAATGGTAATATCATCTAGGTATATGAACAAAAATTTGTCTTTCTTCCTCACAAAAGCTATGTCCATGGCCCTCTGAAAAGTGGCCTCTGCGTTCATGAGTGCAAAGGGCATCTTGTCATACATGAATGTTCCCCATGGGGTGGTGAATGTTGTTTTTTCTTTGTCTTCCTCACAAACTGCTATTTGGTTATAACTAGAGTATCCATCCAACAAGAAAATTCTATGTGCACCTACCACCATGTGTAAAATATGATCCATCTTGGCAAAAGGGTAATTGTCCTTCAAAGAACACTTGTTTATATTTCTAAAATCAACACATAAGTTTATCTCCCCACTCTTCTTCCTTACCGGTACTAAGTTGGCCACCTAGTTTGAATACCTCAATGGTACAATAATCTTGGCATCCAACATTCTTTTTATCTCTTTCTCAATTATGGACATTAACATGGGATTAAATTGTGTAATCTTATGTCTGAATGGCTTGGAGCCAGTTTTTAGAGGGATCTTGTGTTGGATGATGTCAGTATCAAATGTCTTCAAATCTTCATAGGACCATGCAAAAGTATCAACAAAATTTTTAATGAGACTGTCATACCTGTATTTTTGTTCTGCAGTTAATGCTTTCGAGAACTTGATGATATTGGGATTCACAATGCTCCCAATGTTGCACTCTGTCACCTCCTCTTCTTGATTCTTCATGGAAGTTCCTTTATAAAAATCATTGTTGTCAAAAAATCTTTCCAATGGCACTAGTCCTCTCAGAATGTGATTGGTTTTCAGCTCCACAATATCATGACCAGCCACTGTCTTCAATAGATGAAAGGAATTTTGATCTTCTAATTTCTCATTTTCATATTCTTGACTTTCTTGATCAATTGAGATATTGGAGAATTCATCAATGGTGTGTAGAAATCTTTGTATCTCTAAATCATCACTAAAGTCTTGCAAGTGCTTTATGCTGTCTAGTATGGTTTTTCTATGTTTGATTTCCACCTGATATTTAATATTTGGGCCAATGGGATGCCTGAACGTGATGGTAGCTAAGGATAGAGAATCAGCCCTCTGATTATGTTCTCTAGGAATGATAGAAATGTTAAATCCTAGAAATAAATTATCGTTCATAACATATACCTTGTTTTTGTACTGCTTGAGCCTATGTTTCTTAGTTTGATAATATTCCTCACTTGATTGATGACCAACTCAAAATCACCAAAAACTGCTAGACAATCAATGGCCATGACTTTGGCAGCTCTCAATCCCAATACCAGAGCTTCATATTCAACTATATTGTTAGTAGTCTCAAACTCTAGATTATAACAGAGGGTTATTACTTCTTCTGAAGGTGAAATGAGGAGAATATCTGCACCAGATCCTTCTCTTGGTGAAGAGCCATCGAAATACATCTTCCACACCTTGTTTTGTTAACCAGTCGTTGGTTGATATATGTGTTGGTTGACTGATATTTCAGGTTCATCATCATCTAATTGAAAAATAGATGAACCAATCCCATCCTCAAGAGCATAAATGGGGTGATTGCTTGGGTTATGATGATCACTGACTATGTAGGATAACCTTACCTCTCTGTATGGCCTCCTGTACTCACCACCAAACACAAGAATGGTGGCATATGTGAGGTCCATTTGTAATGATCCTCCAACCTTCTTAGCCCAGTTTCTGGATAATAGAATGCCAAACTTTGGGGGAATGAGGGCCACCACAATGTCCATCACTACACACTTCATGGGTAATTTTTCTATAGAAACCACCATATCCTTTATCAATCCTAGGCATTTTACTTTCTTAGAATCAAAGGAGTACAGGTCTTGGTAAGGTTTGGTAATCTCCACACTTAGTTCTTCCATAACAACTTTGGGCATGACATTGTGAGAGGCTCCTGAGTCCATAACACAATTATGCAGGATCTTATCATGGATATTCAGAGATATATAGAAATGAGGAGAAGCATTAGAGCCATCCTCAATGTGTGGATCCACAGTAATGGATGAGTTTTCATCATGTAGACTAATGACATCGGAAGATACACTAGAAGGAGTTGGTTGCATAAGATTCATGATGGATTTATTGAAAGGTTCATTTTTTAACAATTTTGTCAAAAGGACAAGAATCTTGATCTAGATCAGCTCATGTTTCAGGCTGAAAGAGGCTCGTGGCTTATTAGCTTCCTTTGTTTCAGGTGCAAGAGGTTTTGATAGTGGAGATGACTGACTTTTAGATGGCATACCTTTATTGGATTTGTCTTGGGAGGATCTTATGCTTGTTTGCTTTGATCAGAGGTAGTGGCTTTGGAAGCTCCATTTCTTGTCCTCAAATCGTATTTCTTCTTGGGTTGACCTTGAATAACTCCCTCCTCCCCTATATGATCATAAAATTTATTTGATAATTGAGCTACCTCATATTCTTGTTGTGTTAAATGACTGGTATAATAATCCGTCTCATTGAAAAGCACAACATTATCGTTCACAAAATCATTGTCCGCATCTATCTCCTCAATCTGATTGTTTTGGAAAGGGGGAACCACCCTTTGATCATCAACATTTCTCCTTTCTCTCTGCATCACTTGAGGAGCATCATTAGGCCTTCTGACTTGGTTCTGATTTCTATTACCAGCCCCTTGAAAATTTTTGTTTAGATGTTTGGATTCCCATTTTAGCTTACCTATCTCAGAATTCAAATCCTTCAAAGTTTTAGTCATCTCTTCAAGTTGGGGATCAAATGTAGCTAGGTTAGAGGATGTAGGGGCCTCCTCTCTGTATTTTTTCTTCTTTTTATCAGATCTAGTTTTCAATCTGTCTAATGCCAAAATATTAGATTCAACTTCAATAGCTGCTTCATGCATGGATAACAATGTGGTTGATCTTCTCTCATTCAAGAGGAGGGATAATTCTGCATCAAATGCATTACCATAAGTCATCTTGGTAGAGGCTTCAATTGGTTTTATTTCATCTAGGATTCTACCATACATTTTATTGAATCTCTTGGTGAAGTGTGAAATACATTCACCATTCTTTCTCTTTAGATCCCCAAATTCATTAATGTAATAGAGATAATCTATCCTATCTCCCCATTGCTTTATAAAAGCTTCATCTAATGCTTCAATATCTTTAATGGAGGCTGGGGGAAGACTTCTGAACCATTTTTTGACCTCCCCATCCAAACTCTTTACAATTAACCTCATTCACACATCTGAATAATCAATGTTAAAGTTGTCGACAAAGTTGTAAAAAGATACTAGATGTTCTTCACCAGTTATTTCACCTTCCCCATTATATATTGGCATATATTTCATGTAATTTGTGGTTGGGAGTGCATGTAAAACTGTAGGTAGCACTAAGGGTGCATATCTGGCAATGATTATGACATCCATCCTATTAACGGCCATGGATTGAACAATAGGAATTTGGAAATTTATGGGAGATATAGGAGTGGATGCAAGACTTCATCTTGAAGTGGAATTGGGAGTAGGAGATGTCTGAACCCTATTAGAATTATGATTCTCAGGGATAGAAAATTCAAGATTCTTGTGATGATGGTTTGAAGTATTTTCTTGGTGTGAATCTTTTCTCTTGAGGGGGGAAGTGTATCTATGAGCTACAGTAGATTTCCTTAGTTTCCTTTCTAGCTCAGAGCCTACTGTATTATTCTCAGGGTTAGAATCAACCTTATTGGATTTTCTGTTTTCAGATTCAGATCTCTTGAATCCATTTCTGGGTGCCAGTATTTCTTCTTTAAATTTTACTCAATGAAGTCACAAGGTGAAAGATTACAGTCTGTGTGTGTCTGATCTTTTTTCACCATCAAAGGTCAAAGCTGATCAATTTTCCTTCTCCCAAGGAAATATATTTCGTTACTTTGTTCCCCGACACCGACACCAGAAGATGTTGGTCCTAAAGTCTGCACCTGACTGCTAAAGGGAAAAGCGAGGCCACCTATCAGTTTAGAATGATTGCTTAATTAAAAATTTTGTTGGTTGGTCTGAGCGTTATTTTATCAAGACAAAGACAAGGTTGGGTTGGCAGAAAAACATGGATAAGGTCCCTCCTTGGCTGATGGAACACTAATGACAGACCATTGAAATTATAGAAAACAGAGGGAAACAACAAACTACTCAATGAATAATCTGCTGCAAGAAGTTCAATACTTAAAATATCATTTGAAGAAGTCAAACATGTATCAAAACACAATAATTCCCACAGGTTGTAGAAAACAAATTTTCACCAAAGCATTAGCTGTTTGACAGGATGCATATCAGTAAAAATAAGTCATACAATAGATGAAAGGAAATGACATGTACGTTGCACAAATCAATTCAAGATAAGATGAAAACACATGAAGAGTTGAACGAAACATTGTCATAAAGAGTATGTTCACCAGGTAGAGATCTTTAATCCATTCATAAAACGGGTCCAACCAGTCTGTTGTATTGCTATTCCTGCCTCAAAAAATTCGACCTTTACAATATTCAAAAACTAACTATTTAAAAGAGTTGTAGAGGCTCTCATCCTTAGGCGACTGAGACCTAAATTTAGGGAAATGTTTGTAAATAAAATGATTAACTTCACTAAGAAACTGGACTTAATCAGAAAGAGTGGTTCTTATCACACATAGAACACCACTCTTGCATATAATATAGGAAAATGCTGGACTAAATCAAATAAAACTACTACTGTCTCTACAACAGAACTGATGCATGTGCTGGACAAACTGAGGGGCCGAAAATAGGCCTCAGAGTGACAGAGCAGAGATCTGTGTTGAACGAAGACATATCTGTGACTTTTTGGAGGCCACTAGAGATAACCAAATTCATGAGAAGAGCTTGTTGAAGTGTTTATGGAACTAATCTGCGTCGACCTGTGACTGAGACTTAAGTCCCTGTCTATTCCTAAACATTTGGAAGCCAAGAACACTCTGTATTGACCCCATTAGATTCCATTTGTATCTATGAAATAGCTTCACTGGAATGGTTGTCAGCCCATCGGGCATGAGGGGAGACGTGAAGGCGAGTATCCAATCAGGATACAGGATGAATGGACGTGAGGGTAGATGACGTGTGAATACAAATGACATAGTGAGAGGAGGTGTGAGTAGGTTGGGAAGTGAGTGGAGAATAGGTGGAGAAAGGCGAGAGGGGGTGGTATTGAAAAACAACCTGGGATGAACTCGGAGGGTGGGGGGGGGTAGGCGGTAAGCGGATTAGAGAGGGGGGGGTTTGAGTTCTTGAGTAGCCTCCACGTTAGGTAGGGCTCGCGGTGGGAAAACTACTTACTCAGACCCCCGCCCCCCCCACTGTTAAAGGTAGAATGGTCGTGGGGTACGAGTTGTGACAAGGACCATTGATCTAGAGAGGTGGGCCACCGCTAATGGAGATCAGTGTGGGAGTTAATAGAGGACAAGTGTCGGGCGGTGAGAGAAGCGGGAGTAGTGAATGGGATGAGTGGAAGTGACGTGAAGGTGACACGGTGATCCGATGTCATTTTAGCACATGTTTTTGGGATCTATTGAGGGTGTTTTGGCCCGAGAACACCTTTGGGCCCGCAATCCACCACAAGCTTCCACGTACCCTTCCAACAAAACCATGGTTTAAATTGTGAGACCACTCTAGAAAATTAACATCCAAGTAGTTTGCATCCCCGCAATGAACTATAGCCGTCGATTTGATTATGATCCAAGATCTGGGTGACATTTACCTGCTGCAAGGATCAACAATTCTCGTTCACCTGGGATCAATCGTCTAGATTCACTTCGGACTTTTGAGCTTCAAGTGTTTTGAATGTGAAACATGAAACATCTCCCAGAGGAAAATCTCCGAAGTGAATGATCTGATGCCACATGTCCTGATGGATGAACGGTCCATATTCACTTCAGAAGTCCAGGCTTCGAGAGTTTCAAATGTTAAGAGTGAATATCTCCCGGAGGAAAATCACCGAAGTGATTTGGCGGTCTGATGTCATATGATGTCACGGCTGCTGAGGTGTCTTGGAAAGAATGATGACATGTGTCACATGGAAATGGTCAAATGACACAACAAAATGACCTAAGATGAATGCCACATGTCCTACCTCATGAGTGTGCCATGTGTCTCACTCACGTGCTTCGACACTTCGGGAGTTTCAAAATGTTAAGTGTGAAGATATCCCAGAGGAAAATCACCGAAGTGGTTGATATGATTCCATGTGTCTCCTTTGACGGATGGTCCTGGTTTACTTCAGGACTTCAGGTCTTTGGCTCTTCGGGACTTTCGAATGCAAAACCTGAAAATCTCCCGAATGAAAATCCCCGAAGTGAATGATCTGCGACTTTGTTTCATGACTAACGAACGGTCCATATTCTCTTCGGAAATTCAGCCTTCGGGAGTTTATGAATGTCAATATCGGAGAACTCCCAAAGGAAAATCATCGAAGCGACTTGTTAGGTTTTCGGGACTTTTACTCTTCGGGTATTCGACATTCAGGTCTTCGAAAACTCAGTACTTTGAACTTGATATTAAAACCCATGCGATTCTAGAACCTAAATGGATGAGAACCATTGATATATGTTTTTCTTGGTGGATATTTAGCATTGAACGTTTACCTGCCTGTTCCCATAGTATGAGCCCGAAATTTGCTGGTCTGGATTGCTGTGTTGTGTGCACAGGCATTTCCTGCACATAGAAAAGGATTTCCAGACCTGCGGTGAGCTCAATCAATGGTGCACATGATGACAAGCATTCCGAAACAAATATGACATGTATTTTATCCTTCTAGAAAAATAGAAACAGAAATGCGCAAATACTAAAAAAAATAATAAGGGCCAAGACACTCAGTAGTGGGAAACTGACCTAACCAACCTGAAAAAAGGAAAAATTGATGAAGGCATAGGGAAAAAGAGAGGAGAGGTAGGGGATGCATACCTAGTTTAAAACAATTCCAAGACATGTGTCATGTTTTTCCAGAGGCATAACATCTCACTTCTCATCCTCTGCCTCTTCCTCTTCCTCTGGGAAAAGAGCCTCTACCACGACTATGCATTCCTCGAGAACTTCCTCCTCTCTTAGAGTGACTATGTGGTTTCTCCGCTTCATATTTGGGTTTCTGTGCTTTATCCTGGGCAACTCCTTTTCCTCTGTTCAAACTTCGACCTCTGTTTTGTTGACTCTACTTCCTGGCCAACTTCTCCTCTGCCTTTAGTGCAATTTGGTACACATCCTCTATGGTCCTGACTGTTGCCATGCTGATTTCACCCTAAATATAATATCTTAGTCCATTGATGTATGTGGCAACTTTCTCTTCATCTCTCTCTCTCTGTCCAGATCTAATGTTCAATTTGTAGAACTCCTCTGTGTGCTCCTTCACAGTGAATCCTCTCCGTCTCAGGATTTTCATCCTCCTGAACAGACTTATCTGGTAATCCTTGGGTATGAATTTCATGTTAATATTGGATACCATTCAATCCCAACTCTTCATATTTTGTTTTCCCTTGCTCCTCCCATTGGCTTGTAGTTCATCCCACCAGAGTGTTGCATGTACTTTCAGTGTTTTGAAAACATGCCTTACCTTTTTCTCCTCTTCGACATCCTCATAGTCAAAATACTTGTCCATTGCTCGTATCCAATCAAGCAATTCTTCTGTGTCTAAATTTCCTTCATACATAAGGATGTCAATCTTCTCTTTGGCACCCAATTTGACAACTTCTCTTAACAGTCTTTCTTCCGCAGCATCCTCATCTACAACTTTTTCAACTTCTACTTCTTCAATTTCTACCTCATTGACGTATCCAACATCATGCGCTCTCCTTTGTGTTTTCTCCATGGAATCTAGACTTGCACACAGTTCTTTCATCTCTCTTTCCATATCTCTGTTGGCTACAGGTGGCTCAACATGTCTTCTAGGGGGCATTGTGTTGACGCTTCTGATATCAACTTACTCCTCTTATTCTACAACAGTTAATTATGTACTATGTTCTGATACCACTTCTAGTGCAGACCCCCTTCCCTCCAAAGGGCTTCTCGACCTCCCAGTCTAGGATCATTGAATACTGAGTCAAAGCGACTCTTTTGGACCCTTTTGTCCTAATGACCACAACTATGACCGTGGGTCTACCCCTTCGCAACTCAGAATTCAGGGATATCTCGAACTCTTCTCTTTATTTTTCTTGAAACGCGTTGTTCTGAATCTTTGAACTCCCACCATGCATCTCCTCATATCTGTTCGCCCCACAACAGTTTGGGTTTCACAACTTTTCAAAAATTTAAGTCGCTCACTCCAAACTTTTGGGCTTTCGATTCTCGAATTTCTTAATCCACTACCACATACCCCTCGCGCGATCAACGACTTGGATTATATCGCAACCTCTAACTTCTCAATTCTATTTCGTCAAGTATTCAAACTTGTCGAACTACAAAGTACCGAAACACTCCATGACTATCCTCCTCATAACTTTACCATATCTGACGGTCTGGAATCATTTGTCTTCCTCTTGAATGAATCTTGTCCATTGATTTTAGTGGAGACTTCAAGGACTCTTCTCCTTGAATATTTTTCACCATTCTTCCTTCTGAGCTTTACTTCTTTGACTTTTTTTGTTCCTTTGAACTGTCTCTTCGACACTTAGTCGAAATCTTGATCTATGCACACCTTGCAACAGATTTTTGTTCACAAATTAACCCTCCTTGTGGATGACCTCTCTCTCCCTTTGCAACTGTCCTCCAACCACGTTCTGTCTCTCATGATTGAAATCAGGTTATCCCTCTTGAGCTTTCGATTATGAAAAAACTGTCACGCACTCCTTATAGAAGTCAATGCACTCCTTGCAGACATAAAATTCACTATCTCTTCTGATCTTTCGAGACGAAACAAACTTGGTCATGCACGCCTTGTGGACACTATGAACACCTTACACTCACTCAATGAAGAGAAACAATTGAAACTCATTCACTCTTTATAGTGACTCATACATTCATCAAAGAAAATATAGTCATGGATACAAGAAAATGAAATAATAGAGTATTGAAAAATAAACAAAAGGGTCTACCATTCATTCAAATAGATAGACACATAGAAACATGCATTTGGAGCAATATATCCTCTGTTATATTCATTCAACTAAAACTTGGTTACATACACTATAAATTGGCTATCTTCTAACAAGAGCCTTTCAACCATACCCATCAACAACCTCTACTAGAAATAATATAAAGCTATATGCAAAGAGGTGCTCGTCGAGCTTCTCCCTCTAACTATTCAATACTATCTAATCGAAATTAAATGCTATCAACTACTCATCATTTATTACAATGAAGATTGAGTCAGACAGATAAGAGCGCAAGATCCCAATATGTATTGTGATCTGTCTCATTAAAACAAAATACATCTCCCCATCGATCTTACGCAATGACTCAACCTCCGATCATTAAAGATGTTCACAATTAAAAAATATTTGTCAGATATTACATTAATACATTGATCTTTGAAATTCAAAACATTTCAAAATATGCACTAGTGTGCCCAACTGTCTTCTATCCTTGAGCCTTGTTGGCGATGCTCATGCATCAGAAGTCGTGATGCTATTTGAGAGGAATGATGATACATCTTTTAGGAAAAAATAATTTATTTTTATTTGTTCCCCCACGTGGAAAAAATCCACCTATCCACATGCTTGTTTATTTACACTTGATTTATGTGTGATGCTAATTTGATTACATGAAATTGTGAGATATACTATCTTATGAAGGTCCAAAATATACAAATCTCTTGTTCATTTATTTTTCTCTTGTCACCATTTGTGTTTGGGAGTCCGTAGGGTAAGACAAAGAGTGAAAAAGACACATGCAAATGAGGCTCAAACTCATATTCAGGAAAGACTTATATGGACTCCCGAGCCTACTATGTTGTCAGAAACGGCATGGACACCATAATGCAACCAGGAACTACCTAGGGCAT
>JZKD02S0370579.1:274711-292208 GCA_000966675.3 Picea glauca
TTATTCGATCATCATCATGGGTCCTAGAATTTTCAAGGACCCATCCTTGCTGGGGGAATATCATGGAGTACCACCTCTCCTACACCCTTCAACACAAGTGTGTGTAGTCTCTTCTCATAGAAAAGATATCAGAGACACTACTCCTCCCACCGAGGCCCCGCCTCACATCAAAGTTCCACAAACTGGATAAATATTACCTCAAGAGTTCCCTGGGAACCCGATTGCACCACTTAGCCCTAATTACCCCCCCCTCCAGGGGAAAATTGTTGTTTGGGAGACAGTCCCCCAAGAGATTACCCAAATTCTCTTCTTCTATCCCCCACCTGGAGTCCAAGCATTCCAGGTAGTTGTGACCCTTACCCTTCCTAACATGGTGCTTTTCATCCCTGTATGGTATCTTCATCCACCCACAATGGTTATTTAACCATGTCTCCCTCCTCATACAGAGGGAATACCAATGCAGATCCCAGTACAAGCTCCTAGCATACCAGCCTCACCCCCCATCTATTGACACCATTGACACTGCTGGGGGTAGACAAAAGAAGAAAGAGCCCACAAATCCAATTCCTTCCCGAGTTCAACCTCCTTGCACATTATGTGAAAGAGAAAGAAACCCCACTAATATATTTCCTACTCTTTCCAAGCTACGCCATCGGATCCAACTCCCTCGAGCAACCACATTGCTCACCGCTTCACCAAGTACGTGTACTACTACTACAGAGTCCCCAATCGCAAGCAATAAAGGTTTGCGAACCAAATTCGCTTGTTACATCTATTCATAATATGGCCATTACACTCATTATTTCCCATCTCTACCTCAACTTCACTAGATGTTAGCCATAGTACACCAAACATCTCGGCCAGAGCCCTCTCAGCCACTCCCTACTGTGACTCACATTATTGATATTCAATATATTTCATCGTCAATTCCCGTGCAAACTAGGCACCCTCCACAATATCAAGACATTCATTTTATGTCCAACAGTCCCTCGTACCCTATACACGATATCTCATCTACGCCCGTGCAAATTGAGGACAATAAAACTTACCCATTGACAGTTCCCCCTGTCACCTCCCAAGATTCCCTGTATTCTCACATTTTTTAATGTGACGAAGATATCCTAGAGGAAATCACTACCCCCGATTTCCCATGGAATGTGCTCCATCATTGAGCACTTTTTCTTTCACAGGAGGCCTTTCACCCTCCTAGCCAAGCCTCCATCTGTGTAATCGAAACTAAGGATTTTATTCCTTCAGGACATATAGTTTGGTTCAAAAAATCTATCCCTTCCCTAGATTATTTCGAACAAGGAAACATGGACAACATCTACCCCACCATCAAAATCAACATTTCCATTAAATCTAGAATTGTATAAGAAATCACCATTGGCACTGCATGCTCCCCTGAAGAACTCACTGCTTACAAATCTCTCTTTTAGGAATACCAGGATATTTTTTCCTGGTCATAAACGGAGATGCCCAGCCTCGATCCCTCTATAGTCAAACATCAAATCTACACATGGCCCGATGTTTCCCTAGTTCATCAAAAGCAACGCCCCCTTCACCCATCTAAAGCTATGGCTATCAAAGAAAAAATTGACAAGTTACGCATTGTCGGGTTCATCTACCCCATTACGTACACTTCATGGGTCTCCAACCCTGTCCCCATTAACAAAAAGCAGGGAACCATTCATGCCTGCACAAAATTATGTGATCTCAACCATGATTGTCCCAAAGAAAACTTCCCAACCCCTTTCATCAATCATTGAGTCGGCCATAAGGCACTATCCTTTATGGATGGTTTCTCCAGATACAATCAAATCCAAATCCATCCAACAGATCAGTATAAAACCTCTTTTACTACCCCTTGGGGTACCTTTGCTTATTAGGTCATGCCTTTTGGAATCAGGAATATCGGTTTTACGTTTCAATGGGCCATGACCTATGTTTTTCATGATCTTTATCACATCATCCTTTCTTATTTATACGACGTCACTGCGCGATCCAAAAAGAGAACTCACATTTAGATGACTTATGCATCATTTTCCAACGATGTCGCCAGTACAATATCCGCTTGAACCCCCTCAAGTATGCATTTTGCATCACTATCGGGCACCTCCTTAGGTTCATTGTCTCCCAACATGGAATCACTATGGACCCCCTCAATTTCCAAGATATCACATAAATTCCACCACCTAGGAATTTACGCCAACTACAAATCCTACACAGCAAAGCCAACTTTTTACGTCGTTTTGTCCCATACTATGCCACTCATGCGAATGGTTTTGTTTTCTTACTGCGACATGAAATCCCATTTCAATGGGACGAACATGGTCAAACAAATTTTTATTATCTTAAAGTCGCCTTATCCAATTCTCCTTTGATTAGTCCCCCAGGATATGATCGCTATTACATCCTATAATTTCCATCCTCAATTGTCTCAGTAGCAGGAGTCCTCGTCCAATTAGAGGATGAAAAGCATGAACATGTCATTTACTACATCAGTAAAAACATTTTAGGGTCACCCTTGAAGTATAATCATGATGAAAAACTCACCTTAGCAGTTGTCCTCGTAATCTAAAAACTGTGACATTATATCCTTCTTCGAACTACCAAGGTCGTAGAAGATTCCAACCCCATGCAATACTTTCTCAGTCGACGAAAAATTAATGGAAAATTTTCCAAATGGATCATTATCCTCTAGGAATACGATCTAAAGTTCTCTACTCCCAATATAAAGAAATCTCTCATCTTAGCTGAACTCATTATGAATTTTCCCTCATACACTAAAGCTTCCCCCATCAATGAGGATTTCCCTGAAGAACACCTCTTGTTCATACCCTTTGATGACCCTTGGTACAGTGACCTCCTCGTCTATCTTCAGACACAGAAGTTTGGATCTCATCTCTCTTGATATGATCGTCGACACATTCATCATCATTCCCCCGATACCTCCTCATTGAAGATGTTCTCTATCAACGAGGGGTCGATACCATTCTTCGGTTATGTTTTACCATCGATGAAGCCAACATAGTCTTGAACGATTGCCACAACGACGCTTACAGTTGTCACCTCTCGGGTATTTCCACTACCTAAAAAATCATTCGAGCAGGGTAATTCTGGCCCACTTTGTTTCATGACTGCATCCACGTTGTCAAATGATGCGACAAATGCCACCTTTATGCAAACAAAGCACAAGCCCCACTAGCTCTTCTAAATCTAGTCATCACAGTTGGTCCCTTTTGTAAATGGGGCATCAACTTCATGACTTTTCATCCTCCATCCCGTAATAGACACAAGTACATTATCGTGACAGTGGATTACTTTACGAAATGGTCTGAATCCATGCCCACATTTAACAACACCACTAACACAACAACGCATTTTTTCTTCAACCACGTCATTACCCGATTCAGAGTCCCACTGCAATTAGTGTGCGATCATGGTAAACACTTTGAGAATGAGACCTTTGTGGAACTCTCCTCAAAGTTAGGATTACCCCATGATTTTTCTTCCCCATACTACCCTCAGTCCAACAGACAGGTCGAGGTTGTCAACAATGTCCTCAATACCATGTTACAACATACCGTCAACAAACATAAGACCAACAGTCATCATATGTTGTTTTCCGTGTTATGGGTTTATCGCACGATAGTCAAAACTACCATCGATTTTACACCATTCCTCCTCATCCATGGGATTGAATCCACCCTCCCTATCGAGTGCGAAATACCCACGTTATGCACTGCCATCGAGCTATTACCTGGCATTGCTCCAATGGAGCAGCACTTGCTGACCTTAGAGTCGCTTGATGAAGATTTTCGATCCTCATTGCAACACAATGAGGTAGCTAAAAGATGATCCAAAGCCACCTTCGACAGCCATGTCAAACTTCTCTCATTCAACGAAGGTGATCTTGTCCAAGCCTATGATATCACCCACAATATTCTCGGCCATGGAAAATTCGAGTCATTATGGCATGGAGCCTACATCGTCCAACACTGCTTGAGTAAAGGCTCCTACATATTGGCCTCTCCAAAAGGATATTCTCTCAAAGAACCTGTCAATGGGTTGTACTTGAAGAAGTTTTATGCCTGAGTGTAGCCATCCTCCCTTAGGATTTTCTTTGTACACATTTGTAGAGTTTTTTTTAGTATTATTTTTTTCCACCACTCCTCACATCTGATCTATCATCCATTTTATTGACAGATGCTTCATCCATCAACCTACCACATCGGTTACGTTGACGGTGCCATCCGCTGGACCCAAAATCTCGCTTCAGCCACTTGATCCCTCTATACCCCCTCACATGTACTGCTCCACTCTAGTGGCATATGTTAGGGATCAACCAGGAACACTTGCATGTGTAGGTATTCCTCCTTTTCCCATGCACTAGTGGGCCCCTACCCAAAAAATCCCCTATATATCCCTTCGTACAACCCCCTATCTACATTCTATGAATTTCACAAGATACAAGAGGATAGGACCACTAACTTGTCTCTCACCACTCTCAGATCTGTAGCCTCATGCTCCTGCAATCTCCAAATCTCCTTCGAGCACTCTCATCAATTCAACTACAGTAATAGGTACAAATGAGGTGGCATTGTGGGCCCACTATCCATATATAGTCCCCTTTTCCAAAATTCCACACTCTGTTACTGGAGCCTAGAGACTCTGTTTTCCAATCCGTTCTAAGCCACAGGATCCTGGTCCTGCCATCTACACATTCATATTCCCTGGGTCATCATTTGCACTTGGCCTCGGAGGGGAATTTTTATCACAACACAGTCAGGTATGCATGCTCATGTTCAATTTTATCAAATAAATCCTATATGTTATTTATCCTCAGATATTGTTCACGTCAGGTATGTGGTTTTCATGTGTGCAGGTACTTGTAATGCAATCTTACAACCCCTTCAGGTATATGTTCGACACTGGCATGTAATTATTCCCTCTATAAATCAATTACATCTCCCAGTCATACCCTATGAGATTTACCTTTAGGGTCCTTACATCTGGCTCTGTAGTACCTTTACCTATGCTGCATTTGGGTACTGTCACCCAGTAGCACTCTCTCCCACATGTGTCTTCCCATTCATAGTTCCCTTTGGCCACTTGACATTCATGATTATTTTTACCCCTTAGGGATGAGAGTCCCTATAGTCTCACGCAATTCTGAGAATGAACCCCATATTTCTTCTGATCTCATCTCGGTTATGTTGACTACACCTTCATAGTTTCATTATCCTTCCATCTCATCCACCATCAGTTTTCCCAACTGCAGATTGTCCTCCATCCATTTACCTAATACAAAAACCCACCCATGGGGCCCCCACCCTCCACTATTTCTCTTTCACAACTTGCGCCCTAACAGGCCAAGCCATCTTTCCTTGGGGAACCCGTTTCCGTATCTGTCTTCTCAACCCCAATTATTTTGTATTTCTTTGGTAATTCTGAAATTTTTTTTGTTTCAAACATTTACTTAGATTTTTCATTGTCACCCTTGATGGCCTTCTTTTTCTGGAAAAGCAACCCATGTCGCCCTTGGTTTGGGAATCCAGTCTCTTTTCATACCAACATTGTCCACAAACCCCAATTATCCCAAATACATACACCCATGATCTTTAAGTTTGTCCACTTTGTTAGTCTATTTCATAGCTTAACCCCATATTTAGCCGTCACCTGACACTAGATCCAGTTTTATGGTTGCTACCAATCATCCTTCAAAATTCCCCAACCAAGGACAGTCTTGAGTCTCCTAGAATCTTGACTTTGCTCATATTACCCATCAGTACTTGATATCATCTCAGTGGATTTCACGAATTCATTTTCTTCTTGGAATCATTTCTCCCTTTCTGTCAACATCAACACCGTTTCTAGAAGGGTGGCGGTATCTTGACTCTCATTACCTTTACAACAAGGAGTCTCAGAAAACACAGAGAGAATAATCATTACTCTCTGATTCCATTGACCCCCATAACATTCGAATTCATCAAACTCTCATGTTACAACGGGTCTTACTATGCGACTATTGCATTTGTTTCATACCAGTTGAATACCTCTGAATTCGTTAGGCCATCACTGCTTACAAGTCATCGACAATTCTTATATTCGTCCTTGCCTCACTTCAGAGTTCACTCACCATTCAAAATTTTCATCTATCATTATCAACTTCCCCCGAGGATGTTGTAGTTAGCTACATCACCATACATATTCAGTTACAGTCTCACATTTTGGTTACATGACATGAGCATGGGGCATGCCCGCCTTGTTTGTACACAAATTTTGTTTTTTCTCCCTAGAGAAAGGTTTGGGTCCCACAGTTTTCCCTCTCCCTCTGACGGATCGCTCTTGAAAATCCTCTCTTCACTCTTCATTAAAATGGCACTCTCAACAAAATAAACATTGATGTATTTCATCTATATGTATGCTCCTAACCTCCCACATTAGGGGCCATCTATTATCACTGAAAAATCGTTCATAACACTGCACACAATTGGTTAAAGAAACAAAATAATTCCAACAACAATTAGTCCACCTACAACAAAAAAATGCATTCAAAAGGAAAAAAACTATACAATTGGGTCAAAAATTGAAATGCGTAGATTCACCAAAGGAAGTGCACGCACAGTGCGTAGTGTGTGCGGGCCAACACAACCCTCAACACGCACAATGCATAAAATGTGTGACTGTGTATGAGAAAAGCTGCACACTTCTATGAAAGATGCATTTATGGATCTTGTCGTCCCCTCAACCACTTATGGACCAACCCCCAACACGATTTGACACTCATATCTGAGTGAAATCTAGCTTGGGGTATGGTCAAGGGATAGAGGGTGCCCTAAAAATCCCCTTGTTCACACTATGAACCAATTACATTTTTCCATGTATGAACTCTATCAATAAGAGCCATGGGTGCACTAAGAAACCAATATCTTCATAGTTTTTTATGTCGCAAGAATTCTTCCTTGAAAATCTTATTTGCTCTTGGAATCCTTCAAGCACCATTGCAATAGGCCATTCCACTCACCTCTTGAGGGAATATGCATTTTTTTTCTTCACCATTTTCCATTTCTTCCATTGTATGAAGAGCTCTCCATTAGGGAACTTGAGAGCCCTCCCAAGGAGGAAGAGGGGACTCATAAGTACTTATTTTTCTCTACGGTGTTTTTCCTACTAATCTATTGATCCATTGGTAGCATTACGTTGGTCATTGTTTGATTTTCATGGTTCTAAGTTTCCCATGATTTCTAATATTTATTTCTTAGTTGTTTTTGTTTTATTTATTTGTTTTTACATGAATTTGGCTTACTTAACCCACTCACAAAATTTTGTCTTGTCTATTAGGATCATCTAGACATGTAAGTGTTGTTGTTATTCTCACCCAAGTGAAAAAACCAATACAACACCAGGCCTTAAATAAAATCACGGTGAAAAATCGATACCCTCTTCCTTATATAGATGATTTACTTGATTAGTTAAAGAGTGTTTTTTATTTCACTAATTTGGATTTACACAGTGGATACCATCATATGAGCGTTGTAGAACATGATGCATGGAAGACTACCTTTAAAACCAAACATGGATTGTTTGAGTGATTATTTATGTCGTTTTGGCTTTGTAATGCTCTGACAACTTTCATGTGTGTGATGAATGATGTATTCATGCCATTTCTAGATGATTTTGTGATTGTATATTTAGACGACATTCTTATATTCAGCAGGACTTGGGATGAACATGTAAGTCATGTAAAGAAAGTATTGGATACTTTTCAAAGGGGAAAGTTGTATGTAAAATTGTCCAAATTTGAATTTGGTAAGACTGCACTTGTGTACTTGGGTCATATTGTAGGAAGAGGAAAATTGATCCTTCCAAGATGGATGTAATTGTAAATTTGCGTGAACCCAAAAGTGCAACCAAAATACAAATCTTCTTAGGTGCAGTCTAGTATTTGAGGAGATTCATTTCAAACTTCTCCTTTATAGAAGCTTCTTTGCATGCCTTAACCAGTGTGAAGAACACTTTTCATGGGGAGGAAGGAAACAAAAAGATTTCGACGCTTTGAAAGAAAAGATAAGTATCACACCAGTATTATCAATTTCGAATCTTCAACAACCCTTCGAGATCGAGAGAGATGCTAGTGGATATGCCATGGGTGCAGTATTGATGCAATATCGTAAGCCTATCTATTACCACTCTGAAAACATTAACCAATATGTTGTTAACTATCCTACATATGATAAAGAGTTGTATTGATTAGTTCAAAGTGTAAATAAATGGAAGAAATATTTGTTAGGGAAGGAAAACATCATACATATAGATCATCAACCCTTATAGTATCTCCAAGCACATACCAAACTACAACAATCTCGACATTACAGATGAATGGGTTTCCTACAACAATTTCATTTGGTAATCAAGTACAAAAAGGGTATGAATAACAAGGTAGTTGATATGCTTTCTAGACCTCCTATTGTTGCTTCTATTATTTTGAAGAATTCTTCTTTATCTCATGATAGCTATGTGGAACAATATTTTGTTGGCATATTTACATAAAGAAGATGCAGGCAACATGTGTCTCATTGATGGTGAGATCAACACGATCAACAACACAACAAATTGATAGCGAGATCAACACGATCAACAACGCAGTGATGATGGCATGGAAATATTAACAGTGAAGATCAACAATGATCATTGGATCACCCACTCAAAATTCACGATGACCGTAAGATCTGAATACAGATAGGAGGAACGCGTAAAAAGAGGAGAATAAATCTCAGACATTGGATTTGAGTGCGAGGACCGACTATCATTGAATCCAGAAGAAGGATCATGATCTTTAAGTACAAGATGAAGTGGGCTTACAAAGTCCCAAAAGTCGGAGGACTGTCCATCGTCAAGGAGGACACATGGTGAGCAATTAGAATTTTGTTGACTTTCACATTAGAGGATTCAATGGAGCATGGTCTAGAAACTCACAATATGTGAAATCGCAACTTAATCTGAGTCGTCGATCAAAGGGAGAGTGTGGACCGTTGATCTAACTCCATTTCAGAGTTTTGGATACCGGGAGTTGGAGGAGTCGAGGAGACTCATGACAAAAGTTTTGAATCGTGAAGCGTGCTTTGTGGATAAGCACCTAGTCACCATCGATGGTAACAAGAATGGAAGGAGCCAGTCCAGCAAAGCTCCATTTCGGCGATCACGACATAAAGAGTTAAGTATCTTCATCACAAGAGTCCCAAAGTTGCAAATCGCGAAGTGCTTTGTGGATAAGCGTCAGGTCACTGCCGATGGTCATGAGAAGGGAAGGAGCTAGTCCAACTAAGATCTTTTCTTTTCGTAGTTTCAAAGATCACGACATGGAGTGCCCAGAAATCCCATCACAAGAATACCGAAATGAGAAATCGTGAAATCAACGCAATACCCTACGCTTGTAATCCAATGGTGCTAGATACTTGGAAAGCAGATCGAAGGGATATTGTTTTTCTTAATGATTAACTATTCAGTTATGATTCAATTAGCTGAACTGAATCATGATTCTTGAATGGTTGGCGATTCAATTGCTGAGGACTTTTTTCCCTAGGAGATTCGAGGTGTAACTGAAGAGGGTGTGGGCGTAAAAATGAGATGCCATGACTGTGTGAGGTTGGTTGTTCTAAGTGAAAAATGAGTTGAATTGTAAGAAAGGTAGAAACTCAAAAATGTGAAACAGATGTTGAAAACATAGAAGCAAGAGAAGAATTGAAAAACAGTTTGAAGCAGAGCAGAATTGCAGAACGGATAGAAGCAAAGAAGAATTGCAGAATAGAGAAGAAGGGGTAAGAAGTGAGACACTTGTTTTGTTTGTTATTCAATCATTTATTCTTAACTAGGGAGGTAGGTTGGTGCTAGGGAGGACTATTATCCTCTGATATTCAGGTTGGTTCTTGAATATTGGAAGTTGTATCTTCCATCTAGTTGTGGCTAGAAAATAGGGTGGTAGGGTGGTGCTCGAGAAAACATAGAGTTTTCTATATGCAAGTTGGTGCTTGTATAAGTCCAGTTGGTGCTGGAACATTTAGGGAGTTGATGCTTCCTTCTAGTGGGTTCTAGAGAAACTAGAGAGTTGGTTCTCTCAACAGGTTAGTGCTTGTATAAGTCGAGTTGGTGTTGGAACATTTAGGGAGTTGATGCTTCCTTCTAGTGGGTGCTAGAGAAACCAGAGAGTCGGTGCTCTCAATAGGTTGGAGCTTGTAAAACAGAGGTATTACCCTCACTTTGAGTTGGTTCTCAAACATATATGTTGTACAGAACATAAAAGAATGTCTATCATTCGAGGAAGAAGAGGCTTTCTCCCTTTATGGGTTTCCTTGTGAAAATTTGTCTCTGTGTATATCTTATGTGTGACTGATGTTCATTATTCATGTTGTTCATATGTTGTATAATATTGATGGTCAATTGGAAGAGATTAAAAATTGTTTGAATAGTCATAAAATTTTTAAGCATAGTAACAACTGATTCACCCCCCCCCCCTCAGTTGTCTTAGTATTTTCAACAATTGGTATCAGAGCCAGGTTCCTTTATTTAAAGGTAGATCTATAAGATTAAACATGACAAGTCATGAATGGACTTCATCCAATAACCCTCCTCTCTTTGATGGAACAAAATTTTCTTTCTGGAAGATTAGAATGAGAATGTACTTAATGGCCTTAGGTGCTGATGTTTGGGATGTAGTAGAGACTAGATATGTAAAGCATGTTGTGCTAGCTTCCAAGGATGATAAGTTAGAATTTAGCTTTAATGCTAAGGGAATGAATGCTATCTTGAATGGACTTGCTGAAGCTGAGTTTGTAAAGGTGATGCATTTTGAAACTACCAAAGCAATGTGGGATAAACTTATTAGCAGTTATGAAGGAAATGAGAAAGTAAAAGATGCAAAACTTCAAACATATAGATTGAAATTTGAACAACTAAAGATGAATGAAGATGAAATAGTCAACAATTATTTTTTAAGAGTTGAAGAGCTTGTGAATGCCATGAAGGGTCTTGGTGACAAAATTAAAGAATCATTTTTAGTTCAGAAGATTTTAAGATATTTTCTTGATCAATTTAATCGAAAAGTCTCTGCAATAGAAGAACTAAATGATCCTAAAACTATAACGACCCTGCTTAAATAGATGTATAGGATTATTAATTATAATTAATTTAATAATCTAACTGTCCTAAAAGTTAGCTAAACAATAATTATTTCTTAAATAACATTAACTAATTAATTATTATGAATTACTTGTTCATGACTTTCAAGGATTAATTAATTATTAATTGACTCATTAATTAATTAAGTAAAGAATTAAAGGGGGTTAATAAATTATATTGTTAAATTAAAGCTTACGTATTCGGGAAGTGATAGGACATTAAATATAAGGATAAAATGATAAATAATGGGATAAGGGGCATTAACTACGAAAGGATAAGATAATTAATAAATGATAAGGAAGGTAATGAAGGAGGGGGAAGTCGGTGAAGGGGCAATATGACGGGGAGAGCCTTACAGTGGAAGGAATTCTTTTATGAAGGAGGCATTACCATTCTAGGGGAATTTGAGGGGAGGTTTCTCTTGGATTGCACAGAGGAGATTTGAGTTCTGTAGTCGGATTGGATCAGTACAGGCACCGGTTTGCTGGAGGTTTTGGGCACGGGGGCTAGGATATCCATATGATATCCTGGAGCTAGGAAGTTTTCCTGGTTGGCAGGGTGGAACAAGGTTTGGGCAGTGTTTACACAGTTCAGCAACGATCAACAAGGCAAGTGAAAAGTGGAGGGTTAGCATCAGACCAAGGTAATTTAAATTAAGTATTTGTTTTATTTATGTTATGGAATCATTATTCGTTATGATAAATTTTTATGCGTATGTGCTAAGTTTATAAGAAATTACTGAGTTACTGAAATCAAGTAGATATTACTGTTACAGTTTATGTTTGATTAATTATTTGATGTTAAATTAAAATGAACACTACACATGGTATCAGTGATTCATATTGAAGCACTGGGGCCTTAAGGGCCAAGTTCCCAGCTCCAACTCTAGCTCCGCCTAACCTGCAAACCAAACACATAAATTTTAACACAAAATAAAAATAAATGAAATACATATTGAAAATGTAAAAACAAATTTACCAAAGTAAAACAAGTGAATTATGAATACAACTAGGGTTGTTACAGGTAGAGTGAATTATGAATACAACTAGGGTTGTTACAGGTAGATTGTGAAGGATGTTTAGAGAAAAACCGGTAAACAAGAAAATATAGTGCAGAGTGTGAAATACAGCCATTGACGAACAAACAAGTATTAGAACAAAAAAGTATTACGAATGTATAATACAGTGTCACTAAAAATTCAATGTCAATGTGAGCAAACAATGGTAAATTGCAATGATTGGCAAAGAAAAACTTAATCTGCAACTTTTCGAAGGTGTTGATTAAAGAGTACTGAGATGTGAGCCTACAGTCTCCCTTCCTGCTCCAGTCAATCAGAAAGAAAAAGAAGGAGATTCTTAGTCTCTCGTTTCAGGTTTGGCTTGAATATGTTCGCTGAGCTCTTCGCCTTGCCTTTGTTGGATGAGGATTGGTTACATGTCCTGTTCAATCTACTTTAGCGCGCTATGGTGAGTCCACTACTGAGTGAGTAGCCAGTGAGACTCTGAGAAATTCAAGAGGGCTAAAGAATCCTTATACGAGTATGAGTTTTCTTCTTTGCTCATCAAAGGCAGGAATTTTATTGGATAAAGCGTAAACTCTGGAGGCATAACGTAACCGCCGAGGGTTAGATTCTCCGCAACTAAACTAAAGAGGTTTGCAAGGTAAAAACAAAGGTCTGGTCTAGACTACAAAGAAAATCGAGCCTATCTAACTTACTATTAGCTAGCTTTGCCACAACAATACTCCTACTTCCAGATCTGGAAAGGATTTTAAACATAAAAATTATAGGTGTTTCATCTATGAACTCGAGAGAGATTACATTGCATGAAATATGTTAGGCATATCACAAGCAACACATTTGTGGCTCATTTTTAGAGAAAACTGTTGATAATAATCACTTTCCTCCAGCTAAACTATTGCAGAAAGAGGGTACTCTGATGTGCGTGAGACGCTAACATCTTTACCACCAAACAATTTTCAACACCAAGACACAACCATGGTGGTGATTGTCAAAACAATAGAAAATAACATACAATAAAATTTGTGTAGCAACAGACTGTCATGCTATGCACCAGCAATTTAAGAAAACAAAGACTCTAGGGTTTATTTCTAGTCGAATTAGCAAAGACTCAAGACAAGCAATCTTCTCTCAAACTCTCAATCTTCTCTATTCCACCAAATTCAGAAACTGTCGCCTTACCCAACCAAGACTTACCTCACCTACCCACATTAAAACAACAACTTGAACAGTTCTAACAAGTCTCTATTGACTATAGGCTACATTATTCAATAGTCTATTTGAGAACGTTTAAAACTTTTACCCGTCCAATTTAGATTATCCCTATTGACATGGAGCTCTCAACTCTCTATTAGTATCAGATTACGATTGAGAATATTTTTGAAGGTAGATTAGTACATCTTATGATTTAAAAGTAGATAACAACGAGTTTTCCACTTTGTGTTTTAAAAGTGTGAACATGGGTTGGGCTTCCATCAATGAAAACACGAAAATGTCATAACCAGTGCAAAGCAAAATGGAAGGAATCACTTCACTCTGTTTGAATCCTGTTTAGCTTTTGTTTTGGCTGACACATGTTCAAGGTTTTTTTTTCTATTATGTCTAGATTTTATGCAGAGGTCGCTTTCCTATTTGCAAAATCGGCATTCTAAAATAAAAAAGAACAAGAAATGAGGACTGTCAATGGGCGTTTTACTAAGCAACGAGGGTTCTTATTTGACAATAGAAACTATAGAGTTATTGTTGCAGATTATATAGTGTACAAGGAGAACTTACCCAAATATTGTGAAAAAACGTTGTCTTCTACAATTTTCCCTTCAGTGAAGTACACTTCTACCTTTTTACATATTCGACGCCAGTAGAATGCTCATCATCAGTCTGTATACTGAAATCGCCCAAAATGACTACATATAATTATGCTCCTTGAATTTTATCTTCTCATTTCATTAAAAGAGATAATGAAAGAGATCACAGGTCATTTCCATGAGAACTGCAAATCAAATTTATATTATGCTATAACAAGCTCTGCAAATTATAATATGTATACAAACGCAGACCCTATAACAAAACCACAAAGCTGCCGAAAAAGAAAACAAAGAATAAAAAGAACCCAAAAAGGGCATAGGTATAAATATATGTGTAGAGAGGTGAAGCCTGCGGGTTTGACCCCGGGACTCCTGCACCCATAGCAACTACAACTACAAATGCGCCACCACCAAGCAACTACAACAACCAGTAGCCAGCACCAACACAAGCCAACGCAACATGGCATTGAACCACCCTAGCTCTCTCTCATCCTGAAGTCGGCGTTAAAAGAAGCAGCAGTGAAAATGGACTACACGGCAACCAAATCAAAGCCTAGCACAAAGCCATGACTAGACTAGACCAACACCAGTGCCAAGAGCAGAGTGAAAGAGGCAAAAGTGAAGGAGCATTAGGGTTAAGGAATGGTTTAGGGTTTTGGTGTTGAGATCCGGGGCCGGGCACGTGGGCCTCATGCCAGAAGCCCAACCTTAAAGGATGCCAAATAATGCATCATTTCTCATTAAGTATTAAGCACATTAAACTCTCATCGAGTTGAAAATAAGATTTTTTTTTTTTTGTAATATTAATTCTAATTTTATTTATTTAAAAAAAAAAGAAACATTAATACTATTACGTAAATTTAAATTATTTAAATTAAATTAATTACCTTATATTAAATTAAATTAAAATTGATAATTATTTAAATTATTTAAATTTAATAATATATGCTAAGCTCAATATGATTAAAAAATTAAATTAAATTGACTCCATGGGTTTTGAACCCACGACCACCACCAAGTGAAGCGCCTTACAAAGAACACTAACACCAACACGCCTTATTATTATTAGGAAGATACAGTGTGAATATTAAGACTAACTGGCTTATTACCTAACCTATTGATCCAGAGCCAGCTAACCGAGTTGAATCATAATTAGTGAATGCACCAGAAATCAAGGTAAAGGCTTATTTGGCGCCGCTGATATTTGTATCCCAAGTATAAACTCCGATAATCCAAGCATCAAGTTCACGAGACCGTACACCCAATTCGTCGAGCCGAGCACCAAGTCCTTCCACTCCATTCCACCAGTCAAGTCAACGCTAAATCTCAATGCAGCAATCGACAACGCCAACACTATGCGCCAAGGAAAATCTCCCGAGTCAAGCATCGGAGGATATTTAGTTATAAGCGAAAAGTTAAAAGGGCTTAGACTAGGACAAGTAGGAAGGAGGCGGCATATGCACTAGGAGAGTAAGCATAGGAAGTGGCAAGTATGGTGCAAGGCTAGCATTGCTACAGGGCAAGGGAACCAATAGTTTTTTTTATAGGGGCGAAGAAATCAAGCTTAGACGCTTAATCCTAACCCTAACTTAGCCAATCCCCTAAAGGAGTAATGTCTGTTTACAGACAAGTAAAGAAAAATTATGCCTAACCCTGTTTCTAGTTTGAGTAGCACCAATTTGAAACATCCTCGAACTCACCCTGACAACTTGGTTGATGCAGGTTAAGGCATACAGGATGGTAAGGACTCGGGGAAGTCGAGGTAGGGGAGCGTCGTCGCAAGCACCGCAAACACCGCCAACACCACCACCACCATCGCCCGAACTAGCCCTCATACTGCGCTCATTGGAAGCCATTAACGAGACTTTAAAGGGGTGGAAACCGACAGGGACTAAAGTGGAACCCCCACCGTCTGGAATGGGTAATCCAGAAGTGTCAAGGGATTTAGGGGGAGGACCTCCACCTGAAGACATCACGCGAGAATTGTAGAAGATCAAACTTCTGGAGTTTTCCAAGGGTCGCGCCAGTGAACGTGCGGAAACATGGTTGGAAGGCATGACAAGGTGTTTTTCCTTAAGGGACTATGCGTCCAACTCAAAGGCAAAGATCACAATTTTTTAGTTAAGAGACAACACCTTGAACTGGTGGGGCAACCTGGAAAGACAACCGCACCTTACCCCAGACACAGTATCTTGGGAACTTTTTGAGAAGAGGTTCCGAAGAAAATATCTACCAGCATACTACGGGGAACAACAGGTAGGGGAATTTCATGCCTTAGTATAGGGAAACAAAACTGTAGAAGAATATGAGATCAGATTTATGGAAATGGTCAAATATGTTTCGTATATGGACAATGACCAACGACAGGTAGATCGCTTCGTCTATGGATTGAACCCTAAGATAAGAGCTACGGTGCCGATGTGGAAGTCGTCTTTAGTAGCAGAGGCGGTGGAAAATGCATGTTATGCAGAAGAACACATGAAATTAACCGAGGGTACAAGACCGACATTTCTGCATCGTCCTGGATTTGTAGGGAAGGCCTTGAGGACATTTCCTAGGGGAGGGGGCTGAAGGCCACCGCCATATGGTAACAGAGTCGCTCCAAGGGAAGTAGCCGCAGGGATTTCAATGGCAGCGAGTGCAGCATCTCGTTCATCACCAACGACACAAACAAGTCCACGACCATCTCAGGGAACAATGAGTAGGGGCAGGGGTTCCAGGGGAAGGAACTCATTTCATAGACAGTCACATAACAATACACAGGTTCAATCTCGTGTTACCTGTTGGGGGTGCGAAGGACCCCATTACCAGCGTGACTACCCAGAGTTACAATCAGGGTTTATGCATAGAGAAGAAAAGGCACCGATGGGAATATCAAGTAGCAACCACCAGATTTACGCAGTGGTTAATAACTGCTAGGCCAAACATCAATCCACGATGGTGGAGTCATCAGGTACGCTAAATCATATCAATGTCAAGATTTTGTTTGATTCTGGTGCAACAGATAGTTTCATTTCACCATATGTATTAGAAAAGAGTGGGTTGACAGCCTATGAGCACGATGAATTTAAACAAGTCGAGATGGCTTCGGGGGAAAAACAAGCGGTAGGACCTAGTGTTGATAATTGTATAGTAGACCTGGGAGTGTGTACTACCAGGTTGAAGGTATACGTCATTTCTCTTGGAGCGTATGACCTAATCATTGGAATGGATTGGTTAGCATCTCACCGAGCTTTGGTAGATTGTTTCGCAAAGAGGGTGCTTTGTGTCGATGATGAAGGAAGACCAGTAGAGATTCAGGGTGTACAAAGAAAAGTGTCGTTATACTTTATATCAACTATGAAGGTTAAGTGATGCTTGAGGCAAGGGTTTCGATTGTATGTAGTGGAAGCAGTAAATGAAAGGAAGGGACCCTCATTGGATCAGTACCCGGTATTGTCAGAATTTCAGGATGTTTTTCCGAACGAGTTACCAGGGTTACCTCTTGAGAGGG
>JZKD02S0370579.1:296565-327933 GCA_000966675.3 Picea glauca
TATGCGTATGTGTTGAGTTTATAAGAAATTACTGAGTTACTGAAATCAAGTAGATATTACTATTACAGTTTATGTTTGATTAATTATTTGATGTTAAATTAAAATGGACACTACAAAAACTTTGACTATTGATCAACTCCTAGGAACTCTAACTGCATATGAAATGAGAATTAGCAAAGATAAATCCATCACTAGAAAAGCATCGTTTAAAGAAGACAAGAAAATTGATTCAGAATTAGATGATATGGAGGCAAAATTTTTGAGAAGGTTAAAGAAAGGATCAGGAAAATATCAAGGCAAGATTCCCTTCAATTGTTTTGACTTTGGTAAGATAGGTCATTTTGCATCTAAGTGTCCTCACTAGAAAAAGGACTAGAAATCTGATGATGAAAAGAAATACAAATTTAAGAAATATAGTAAAAAGAAAAGTTTGTGTGCAAACAATGATGACTCCTCAGAAGACATAGATAATGACTCATCCTGCGAAGACAACGTGAATGATTTTATTCTTATGGGTATGGGAGATCTTGATGATGAAAATTTAGGAGGTGAAATGGATGATGAAGAAGCTGTCGTGGATATGGAAGATGAATTAATCAGTGCTTTGGAAGAAATTGACAGACTCAGATGTAAGAAGAAAAACACAAACGGTTGTTGATGCAGTTTAAAATGAATGATAAAAAACATGATGAAGACTTTTCTCTACTAAAAGTGGAGTTAGAAGAGGCAAATCAAATAGAATACATTGTGAAACAATAGCTATCAGAGAAGAAAGCGAGGAGTGAAGAAGAAGAGATAGTAAAAACTAGAAAATAAATGGAGAAGTTTAAGGCATTGTATCACCAAAATATATCAAGTATTAAATCCTCAGAAGACTTAAATTCCATTCTAAATCAGCAAAGGAATCCAAAGTTGAAAGTTGGCTTGGGCTATGAGGAAGGATCAAGTGGTGATCATCCAAGTAATACATAACCTATCAAGTTTGTCAAATCTACAATCATTGAAAACAACCACTCTGCAGAAACAAAGAAAGAAAATCAACCACCAAGAAGGAATGAAAGAAAAAGTACCAAAACCGAATCTGTAGATCAAAGAAACTATCAGCATGGAAGAAATCGACCCACTCAAAGAAGACAATCTTTTTCTAGGTACAAATGATTTTTCTATGGATACTCTTTTTTCAGTTCTAACTTTGGTCACAAAGCTATAACTTGTTCTTTAAGATTTAGATATGAGAAATCAAGTTATTCAAGGAATAAGTATCTGCCACCACAAATATTTAGACAGCCAAGAAACAAACAATCACAGACTATAAATCATGTGAAGACTGGGAGAAGGACACAGGTGAAACATAACAACATTTATGAGCATAACAATCGTTATGATCTGTTATTCAGTGAACCAGAATGTTAAAACTGCCATAATTATCGACATAAAGTTCCAGACTGTCGCTTAAGGAACTATAAGCAAAATCAGAATCCTGCTGCTAAAAATTTCAAGGTTTGGAAGAAGAAATAAGATGTCCAGTGTGGATTAGTGTTATCATCCCAAAGACAAAAGAATCCTTGGTATATTTATAGTGGATGTTCCAAACATATGACTGGAGACAAAAGTAAGTTTCTAACTCTAACTGAAAACAAATTAGGGAATGTAACTTTTGGAAACGATGCACCAGGAAAAATAAAAGGTAAATGAATGGTAATCCCGAGTAATGGAAAAGGAAAAGCTCAAGATGTGTTATTTCTAGATGGTCTGAAACATAATCTACTAAGTGTTAGTGAAGTTTGTGACAAAGGGTGTGAAGTTTTTTTTACTTCTAAAGATTGTAAGTCTTTGAATTCAGGACAACTGGTTTCAAAAGGGATAAGAACATAAAACAATGTCTATGTGTTAAAAGAAGAAAAAGAAAAATGCCACTTAAGAAAATATGATGAAAGTTGGCTATGACATAGGAGACTTGGACACCTAAATTTTGATCATATAATCAAGCTTAGAAACAATGGGGTAGTAAAAGATCTTCCAAAGATATCAAAGCCATATGACTCTATTTGTAAACCTTGCCAGATAAGAAATCTTACTCGCACTCAGTTCAAATATAAAAACTTTCCTTCAATAGAAAAACTTCTCCAGTTAGTACATATGGATTTATGTGGACCATCAAGAAAATAAGGTATAGGAAAAGAAATATATTTTATGTTTATTATTGATGATTATTCTAGACTAACGTGGGTTGCCTTTTTTAAGGAAAAATCTGAAGCATTTGAAAAATTCAAAGTGTTTAAGGCTCTGACTAAGAATCAAATAGAAAAAAGATTGAAGGCAGTAAGGTTTGATAGAGCAGGATATTTTAGTTCATGGAACTTCAAAGAGTTCTATGATAAACATGGAATCAAACGAGAATACACTATTCTAAGAACTCCACAACAAAATGAAGTAGTTGAGAGGCAGAATAGATCAGTTCAACGGATGGCAAGATCAATGATGAATGAAAGGAATATTTCTCAGACATATTGGGTGGAAGCAATCCATAATGTTGTTCATATTCTTAACAAAGCTCATCTTAGGCCACACAATGACAAGACTCCTTATGAACGATGGTTTGGAAGACCTGCCTCAATCAAGCATTTTAAAGTCTTTGGGAGTAAATGTTATATAAAGAATAATGATGAAAATATTGGCAAATATGATGATAGGGATGATGAAGGTATCTTCTTAGGTTATGCTGCAAACAGTAAAGGGTACAGATGCTACAATAAGAGGATTCATAAATTGGTTGATTGTATCGACATAAAAGTTGATGAAGAAGTCCCAGTCATAAATGTAAGAAGTGTTGAACCAAGCACAAAAGATATAGTTGAAGATGAAGATGAACAAGTCCAAGGATCAGAAAAGGAAGAATCTGAATTAGATGAAGATACAAATACTCAGGCTGACACAAATCAGCAGAAAGAAACAAAACCACCTCTCAGTATTGTTAAAAATAATCATCCTGAAAATCAGATAATTGGAGATATAAATTAGTTAAAGACTCAAAACAATCTCAGATTGTTTTTATATCTATGATTGAACCTAAAAAGTCTTATGAAGCCAACAACCATGATGATTGGATTAGAGCTATGAATGAAGATCTTGATCATATTGAGAAGAACAATACTTGGGAGCTTGTTTCTAGATCCGAAGACAAGAATGTAATAGATTCCAAATGGGTGGTCAAGAATAAAATGAATGAAAAAGGACAAGTTGTTAGGAATAAAGTCATATTAGTCTGTAAAGGGTATGCACAAGTTGAAGGATAGGACTTTGATGAAACCTTTGCACCAGTGGCAAGATTGGAAGCCATCAGAATGTTTCTTGCATACTCATGTCATAAAAACTTTAAAGTATATCAGATGGATGTAAAGTCAACATTTCTTAATGGAGATCTAGAGGAAGAAGTATATATGGAGCAACCTAAAGGATTCTCAGTGACAGATAATCCTGACTATATCTGCAAGTTGAAGAAGGCTTTATATGGACTGAAACAAGCACCATGAGATTGGTATTATATACTGGACAAATTTTTACAAGACAAAGGGTTCAAGAAAGGTATTGTTAACATCAATCTCTACATTAAGTCTGAAGGTGATGGTTTACTAGTTATTTTGGTTTATGTAGATGACATTATTTTTGGATGTACTAATGATTCTTTTGTCCAGTGGTTTGCTAAATCTATGCAAATAGAATTTGAGATGTCCATGATAGGAGAACTATCATATTTCTTTGTTTACAAGTAAATCAGAGTTCTACAACAATATTTATCTCTTAAGAAAAATATTTGAAAGAGATGTTGAAGAAATTTCAGATGGAAGATTCTTCTCCTGTTAATACACCTATGGTGGTCAGTTGCAATCTCAGTAAAGATGATATTTCACCTGATGTTGATAAAAGAACATATCGATCAATGATAGGAAGTCTTCTATACATCACAACATCCCGTCCTGATATAATGCAAGATGTTGGAATGGTAGGTCGTTATTAGTCTGCTCCTAAACAAATTCATTTAGTAGCTGTAAAAAGGATATTCAAATAATTAAAGGGAACAATGACTTATGGTTTGTGGTATCCTAGAAATCAAAATATTTAGTTAACTACTTATTCAGATGTTGATTGGGCAAATTGTGTGGATGAGAGAAAGAGCACCAGTGGAAGTGCATTCTTCCTGGGTGATTTGTTGGTAGCATGGATTAGTAAGAAGAAGGGATCTATTTCCTTATCAACTACATAGGCAGAGTACATTGTTGTCTCTACTTGCTACACTCAAATTTTATGGATGATCCAAACTCTTGCAAATTTGAAGGTAAATTTGAAGGTGATAACACCAGTTCCATTAATGTCTCCAAGAACCGTATTCCTCATTCCAAGACTAAGAATATCCCAATCAAATATCATTTTCTCAGAGAGAAGGTTACAAATAGAGTTGTTCAGCTGAATTATATTCCTTCCAAAGAACATATAGTTGACATATTTACTAAACCGTTAGCAGTGACACCTTTTGTATATCTTCGTCAGAAGTTGGGGGTTATACCTTCTTTTGTCTAATATGTTCACCTTGTTAAGGGGAGTACTTATTGAATATATGTTATATTTCTAGTGAATGTATCTTTGGTTCTTCTGTTCATAGTTGACATGGGGAGTATGTGCCTGTCACATTTATGATACCTTTGATATGTACTGCAACAACTCAGGGGGAGCGCGTTTCTTGTTTGACATTGATGTCAAAGGGGGAGAAAGTGTTGTGTGGTAAGGATGCTACAAGGTATGGTTGAATGTCCAGGAAAAATAGTGCAATTTCTTCAGGTGTGGTAAGGATGCTATAGGGTATGGTTGGATGTCCAGGCAGAATAGTGCAGTTTCTTCACGTGTAGTGCAGTTCTTCAGGCTATTAAAGGTTGCCATCAATGTCAAAGGGGGATATTGTTGGCATATTTGTAGACAGAATATGTAGGAAGTTTGTTTTTCATTGATGGCAAGATCAACACGATCAACAGTGCAGTGAATTGATGGCGAGATCATCACGATCAACAACGTAGCGATGATGGCATGGAAATATTAACAATGAATATCAACAATGATTGTTGGATCACCCACTCAGAATTCCCAATGATCGTCAGATCTGAATACAGATAGGAGGAACACACAAAATAAGAGAAGAAATTTCAGACATTGGATCTAAGCTCGAGGATCGACCATCGTTGGATCCAGAAGGAGCATGATATTTAAGTACAATATGAAGCAGGCTTACAAAGTTTCGAAAGCAGGAGGACCATCCATCGTCGAGGAGGACATGTGGCAAGCGATTAGAATTTCACTGACTTTCACATTGGAGGAGTCAACGGAGCATGGTGTGGAAACTCGTGATATGAGAAACCATGACTTAATCTGAGTCGTCGATCAAAGGGAGAGTGTGGACCGTTGATCTCGGTCCATTTCATAGTTTTGGAAACTGGGAGTTAGAGGAGTCAAGGAGACTCACGAAAAAAGTTGTGAATAACAAAGCATGATTTTTGGATAAGAACCTGATCACCATCAATGGTCACAAGAAAGGAAGCAGCCAGTCCAACGAAGCTCCATTTTGACGATCGCGACATAAAGAGTCGAGACTCTTCATCACAGAAGTCCTGAAGTTGTGAATCGTGAAGCGCTTTGTGGATAAGCTCGAGGTCACCGCCGATGGTCACGAGAAGGGAAGGAGCTAGTCCATCTAAGATATTGTATTTTTGGAGTTTCAAATATCATGATATGGAGTGTCGATAAATCCCATCACAAGAATACCGAAATGTGAAATCGTGGAATCAACGTGATACCCTGCACATGTAATCCAACGGTGCTGGTTACTTGGAAAGCTGATCGAAGGGATATTGTTTCTCTTCATGATTAACTGTTCAGTTACAATTAAGTTAGCTGAACTGAATCACGATTCTTGAACGGTTGGTGATTCAGTTGCTGAGCCTTTTTTTCCCTAGGAGATTCAAGGTGTAACTGAAGAGGGTGTGGGCATAAAAATGAGATGCCATGACTATGTGGGGTTGGTTGTTCTGAGTGAAAAATGAGTTGAACTATAAGAAAGGTAGAAACTCAAAAATTTGAAACAGATGCTGAAACCATAGAAGCAAGAGGAGAATTGAAAAATAGTTTGAAGCAGAGCAGAATTGCAGAACAGATAGAAGTAGAGAAGAATTGCATAACATAGAAGAAGGGGTAAGAAGTGAGACACTTGTTTTGTTTGTTATTCAATAATTTATTCTTAACCAGCGAGGTAGGGTGATGCTAGGGAGTACTGTGATCCTCTAATATTCAAGTTGGTGCTTGAATATTGGAATTTGTATCTTACATCTAGTTGTGGATAGAAAATAGGGTGGCATGGTGGTGCTCAGGAAAACATAGAGTTTTTTTGTATGCAAGTTGGTGCGTGTATAAGTCCAGTTGGTGCTGGAACATTTAGGGAGTTGATGCTTCCTTCTAGTGGGTTCTATAGAAACTAGAGAGTTGGTTCTCTCAACAAGTTGGTGCTTGTATAAGTCCAATTGGTGCTGGAACATTTAGGAAGTTGATGCTTCCTTCTAGTGGGTGCTAGAGAAACCAAAGAGTTGGTGCTCTCCACAAGTTGGAGCTTGTAAAACAGAGGTAGTAGCCTCACTTTGAGTTGGTGCTCAAACATAGATGATGTACATAAATTATAATACTACCTATCATTCAAAGAATAAGAGTTTTTCTCCCTTTATTGGTTTCCTCATGAAAATCTATCTCTATGTATATCTTATGTGTTAGTGATGTTCATTATTCATGTTGTTCATATGTTTTATAATATTGATGGTCACTTGGAAGAGATTAAAAAGTGTTTGAATAGTCATAAATTGTTTAAGCACACTAACAACTGATTCACCCCCCCCTCTTAGTTGTCTTAGTATTTTCAGCATATTCCATTGATGAAGATTTTAAAAAAGTATATGAGAACCTAACCCATGGTGTACAGGTAGAGAACTATTTTCTGCAGGGAAAACTACTCTACCATATTGGAAAGCTATGTATTCCTACAAGTGAATGACTCCGTGTAATACAAGAAGCTCACACTTCTCTTGTGTCTGGGAATTTTGGGTTAGGAAAAACTATGGCTCATCTACAGAGATTTTGCTACTTGCCTCAGATGAAATAAATTGTAACTAAATATGTAAAGGGGTGTGTGATGTGTTCTACTTGTAATCCCACTAATAGAAAACTGGGGCTATACTCACCACTGCATGTTCCATCCCATCCATGGGAAAGTATCTCCATGGATATTTTAGGGGGTTTACCAATGTCGAAAAGGGGTCATGGCTATTTGAATGTAGTAGTGGATAGGTTCAACAAGATGTGTATATTAATTCCATGTAAAAAGCAGATCACTATTGAATAGATTGGTAATCTCTTCTTTTAGTATGTTTGGGTTCACTTAGGGTTACCCTCATCCATTCTCTCGGATCGAGATACTCGATTCCTTGGGGATTTTTGGACAAGTTTGTGGAGAATGATGGTCAAAAAGTTGAAGAGAAGAAATACCTTCCATCCACAGACCGATAGAAATATAGAGGTTGTTAACCGAACAATGATAATTTTGTTTCGAGGATACTACAAAAAGAATCCCAAGTTATGGGATGAACATATACCCTATGTACATCATGCTTACAAATGAGCCTTACATTCCTCCACTCAGTGTTCTCCTTTTGAGACATGTTTTGGATATTTACCTAAAGTTCCTTTGGAATTGATGTATGGGAGAGATTTCAATTCAAATGAAGAAATAAATGAATACAGAGCCCACAAGTTCATCCATAGGATCCAACAGGTACACCAAGATGTTAGGGAACAATTGGAGAAAATTCAAGCACAGTATAAAGCTTGACATGAAAAACATAGGGTTGATCATGAGTTCCATCTTGGAGACCAGGTATGGCTTCACATCGACAAGGAAAGATTGAAGGGTGAAGGAAAGAAACTCAAGCCCATCCGTTATGGACCCTTCACTATTTTGGAGAAAAATGGTAACAATGATTTTCGTCTAGATCTTCCACCTTATATGAAGATATACTTAGTTGTAAATGTGGAGAAATTGAAACTTTTTGAGCCTCCCATGATCATGGATTAGGGTGAGGAAGTTTCAATACCTTCAGTTGATGAGTTTTCTTTGAAGCACTTGGATGAGTTAAAGGAATATATCATCCTCGACATAAGGATGAGGAATTCACGTAGGGGTGCTATTGATTATCTTTGTTGGAACAGCAGAAGACCCAGGGTTCAGCTCCAAGAGTGCACCAACAAGCCCTAACTATTGGCCCTTTCGACAACACCTTTGAAGCAGATGCAGTCTCACTTGAAGCAGTTATGAGGGGGTTGCAGGACAAAGATGTCTACAACCAAGGGGGATATCAAGTGGATCTAACACAGGAACAACACATCATTCATATATTACTTATCATCTTGATCTACTCCATGCATCTCTTAGATCTCCTTAGGAATGAAATAACAGTATATGAAGGACAAATACAAAATACCAATCATACACAACACAAAATATACATGGTTCACCCTCTCTCTAAGGCTACATCCATAGAACTGTTCTATATTATATTGATGTAAAACATAAAGTTCTTGTCTGCGCTCTTAGCTAGCTTATCTGTTTTCATATTCTATGATTCTCTCCCCTCCCTGTGCACCCAGCTGCAGGGTTGATCTTTGCACCCAGCTGAAGATCTTACAATACCAGAAGGCTCTTGTACTCAACACTTCTCTCTCTCACAATAATCTTCTCTCTACCAACTCAGTATCAACAGTAACAATAACAACACATCAATCCAAGTACCAACCCAAAACACCAACCCAACCTAGGCCCTTTAGACCTCTATTTATACATTACAATCACTCACCGATAGCCTTAGGTTCAAACCTAGGTGTCCAAAACCCTAGGTCAACTTGACTTGTGTTTTCAGGGCTTCGCCAACCTATATTTCCTTTCTTGTCGCACGATGCTCCAAAGAATATAATGGTGGATTTTTCCTGTTTCTTAGTTTTCCACAATCCTTCTTCCTTGCTTATCTGTCATCCCTGATCTCCTCATCCAACGACTTTCTTTCTCAGGCTTCACTCCATATTTTCTGCTCTTTTGCTCACTTCGACCTAGTATCAATCACTGTGTCTTTCGTGAAGTTTTCTTTTTCCCTTTTATTCCTTGTTCTTTGCTTCCTTCCATAACCAAGGGCCAAAAGGCCCCCAACACTCACTTGTGACTCGTCCCGAGGCACTTCGATCTGACTATTCTATTGTACTTTAACTTCGAACTGCTCAGTGCAACCTTTTCTTTATTCTTTATGCCTCCTCTTCCTCCTTGTGTAGACTATCTTTTCTGTGTTTGGTACCCAATTTCAACTGCACCTGGTACCTAGAACCTTCATCTATTTGATTTTACTGAGAGCTACAAGGCAACTAGTTGTCATAGTACAACTTCAGTTGACTCCCATTCACTAGTCCTTCCTTCCATTCTCCATTCAACGTCTTCAGTTGTTTAACTCCTCCTTCTGTAACATAGGCAATCTTTTATGGCCCCAACCGATGCATTCTAAACTTCCTAGGATGCTTGATGAACTTTTTGTCATAAACCAATACTAGATCTCCTTGTCTAAATGCCTTCTTCTTGATGTGCTTGCCATGATAGGCCTTCTCTCTTTCCTTCTGTACTTGCTGATGGAATCTTACAATGAATCTATCTTCCTCAAGTTCAACCAATTGTACAAGTATCTCTTGAACAACTCCAGTATCATCCATACCTGTAAAGGAAACAATTCTCAAGATTAGTACCAAATACTCCATTGGAACAACACCTTAAAGACCATAGACCAACTTAAACAGGGTATGCATTGTCAGCTTCTTGCATGTGGTTCTATAGGCCCATAATATTGCTCGTACTCTTAAATCTCAATCATCCCTGTTCACGCAACATATCTTGGTTAGTGTTGTTTCTAAAATCTTGTTGAGTGCTTCAACTATCCCATTTTGTTATGGATGGTACAGTGTGATCTTCTGATGGTGGACTAGAAATTCTTTAGTCAAGGATTCAACTGTCTCATAGATGAAATGTGTTCCTTGATCACTCATGAGGATCTTTGGGCATCCAAACCTAGTTATGATGTCATAAAATATGAAGTGTGCAACTGTAGTTACACCACAATCCTTGACTGCTCTTGCTTCGACCCATCTGGTCAAGTACTCTATCGCAGTGATGATTTATCTTGCTTCTGTATGCTTTCCTGGTGGGTTTATAGGTCCAACGAAGTCAATGGCCTATTTCTCAAATTCTTGTAGGGTCAGTTGTGTTGCTAACGACATTTCATCTCTTCTGGATGGTTTCCCCACTTTTTGGCATAAATTGCAGGCTCTAGAATAGTCTTTAGCATATTTGTGTAAGGTAGGCCACCAAAGGCCAGCTCTAAGAACCTTCTGCGTAGTTGCTTTACCTGCATAATGTCCTCCTGTGATGCCTTCATGAGATTTTGCAAGGATTAGTGGTCATTCTACCTCCATAGCACATCTTCGCAAGATCTCATCCAGTCCCATATTGTATAGTTGACCAGTTATAAGTGAAAAGTCTGTAGCGCACACCACTAGTTGTTTCTTCTGGGGAATTGTATACTCACTAGGTGCCATTCATGTTGACAGGAACTAGACTATGTCTGTGAAGTGTTCATCAATCTTTCTGATGGCTAGTAGTTGTGCATATGGTAGTGCATCTTCTAAATTGGTGAGTTCTTCACCATGTTCCAACCTCGACAAGTGGTCAAGGCCTTTGTTCATTATTCCTAGCTTAACTATGATCTCAAAATCATATTCTTGAAATAACATAACCCATCTAAATATTCTCCCCCCCAACACTATCTTGTTGACTAGGTACTTCTGCACGGAGTGATCAGTAAACATTTTAAAGTGTCTTCCTAACAAATAGTGGCAAAATTTTTGTAGTGCGTACGCCATGGCTAATCCCTCTCTTTCAGTAGTGGTGTAGTTAATCTCAGCAATTGATAGCTTCCTACTAGAAAAGGCTAATGGGTGGTCAATATCTCTTGTTCCCGGTTGTGATAATACAACTCCTAAAGTGATGGAAGATGCATCGACATGTACATGAAACTCCTTGGTCCAATCTGGAAGAACAAAAATTGGTGCAGTAACCATTTTATCTTTCAGTGTGTCGAAGCTCTGTTGGCATTCTTCAATCCAACTAAACTGACAATCCTTCTTCAACAACTTCTCCATGGACACTGTGAACTGAGGATATCCCTTAATGAACTTCATGTAGTAGCATGTGTGTCCCAATGCAGTGCACAACTGTTTAACTGTTGTAGGAGGCGGTAGATCAACTATAATGGTGATCTTGCATGGATTTACCAGTAATCCTTGCTTACATACAATATGTCCTAATAAAACTCCAAATGGGGAAATTAAAATGTACTTCTTTAGATTCAAATCAATTTGACACTACCTGCATTTATCCAACATTAGAATTAGACATTCAATGTGATTCTTCAATAAACTAAAGATAATCCAATCATCAAATATGCTTCTAAAAATTTATGGAAAACCTCCTTGAATGCTTTGACCACCACCCTGAAAAAGATGGTTGGGGCATTCTTCAATCCAAATGGCATAACTGTATACTGATAGGACCCCCATTCTGTTGCAAATGTGGTCTTGTGGCGATCTTCCTTGGCAATCCGGATCTGATGATATCCTAAAAATCCATCTGTAAAAGAATATACCTCTTGGCCTCCCACATTATCTAACACTTCGTCAGTGAATGGTGTAGGGAAGGGGTCATGTAAACAAGCATCATTCAGCTTCCGGAGGTCTACACATATTCTAATCTCTCCTGTCTTCTTGTCTTGTACCACCATAGGGATAATCCACTCTGATTCTTCCACCAGTTCTTTAATCCATGCTTCCATCATTTTGTCAAGCTCAATATTAACTTTCTCCTTATAATTGGGGTTCAATCTGTAAGGTATCTGTTTGAGTAGTGTAGCATCTGGATTTAAGGTAATCCTCATCTCTCCCATAGTTCCTTTCATTCCTTTCATATCAGTGAACTTGGTTGGAAACAAGTCATGATACTCGTGCAACAACTCTGTAATCTTGTCAATGGTAGCAACATCCCAATAATCTTTGACATTGGAAAGCTTCAATGTCTCCTCTATTCCAATATTGACTTTCTTGATCTTGATCGGTTGTCCAATAAATGGTAACTCAACTCTTGGTCCTTCCACATCTCTCTGGCCTTCTGCTTCTATGATGTTTACTTTCCTCGGATCATCATCTTCATTTGCATTAATGTTGTAACAACCTTGCAGTTTCTGGAGAGGCCCAATCCATTCATCCTCTTCCTATTCTAAGGAAAGGCTGGATGCCTCCTCTAATAATTTTTGGCTCAAAATCTGTAATTCTTGATCTATTGATGGAAATTGACTTTCAAATAGGAATGTATTTATAAAATTCTGATTCATACCTTCCCAATCCGTAGTGATGAGGTGCAACTCTACTTGGAGGTACTAGTTGATAAGTATTGTGTCTAGCGTTTTGATGAATTTGTGACCCACTGTTCTTGTGGGATGTCACTCCAAGCCTCTTCACAACTTCACACATGGTCCTTTAAGCAACTTCAACTTGTGTAGAGAGCTTCACAGCCTTTTACGTGTGCTGAGAATCACGCTGTCATCAAAGTACAACATTCTGTCCAGTCTATAATATTACTTTTGTGCATCCCCCACCATCTCATTGGTGTGGCTTTCAGGGCCTCATCCATGGATAATAATCTTTTTTGTATTGGTATATTCTCCTCAAAGTCCAACAAGAAGGTTTCTAAAGGATTCAGACCATCAAAGGTGTGTAAGTTACTTACTGTTGTGCCAATGCATTTAACTTCTCTAGTTAATCTAGCACATCTTCTTGTGGATACTTCGTACATATTATTATGCCAGTTATCCAATGCTTCTTCTGAATTTGATGAACATGAGGTCTCACTTCGCCCGCTTAGATTCCCATTGGTTATAGGATTAATGTAATCATGTTGTCTGGTGGTTAGCTTGTAGATGTTTTCTAGTGCATATGTGTAGTCTTCTTCTCTAATGGGATCTGTGTATCGCTAACCTTCATCTAGATCTAAAGGTGCGATGACCCTAAGGCCATCCTTTTCAAAATTCATGCATCTCTTCTTTAAGTCAACAACAATATAGTTATTGAAGGTCCAATCAATTCCTAACAGCGCAGGGTAAGGACAACTATCATCAACTATTTCAATTACCTCAAAATAGCAAATGTTCTTACTCCATCGATGTCTACAGGGACATGCTTCAATCGTCCAAATGGGCTGACATATTGCTCGTTAGCCATCCTAAGCCTGATAGGGGAATATATCAACTTCGTTTTTCCCATTTGTGCCCAATTTTGCTTCATCATGACATTGACCTCCGACCCTAAGTCGAGGACCACATAGTCTATCTTATACTCTCCTATTTGAGCATTCAAATGTAATTCCTTATTTGTCCTTCTCTTCTTACCAATTTGGTGTACTGGCCTACTCAGTAAGGGGTCTATATTTCCTTTCTCATATTATATGATTAAATTTTGTAACTCTTGTACAATGCTTTCATCCTGAATCAACTTAATACAAGTATGTAAAAATTCCATGAGCTTGTTTACCTCTTTTCCTTCTCTTGGTAAAGCAGAATGATCGAATGCGTGAGGAATTCCATACTCTCTTACTTCTGGTCTTGTCTTTGATGAAGAACCTTGGTCTCCTCTAAACTCTTTTCCTTCTTCCTCAAATACTTGTCTTTCTTTCTTAGCATCAAAGGCTTGGGTCTTCTCTGCAACTTTCTTGATTCCCGAATCTTTTGTAATCTTCCCTTGGGTCAGTCTATCTTCTCCTGTAACAACGCCTCCTCTAGTTATAAAAACGAATATAGGGTCTCCTCCATGAGGTTCATCATAGATCAGTTGCAATTGTGGGTTCTACTGAGGTCCTCATATTTCCTATAGCTTAGCTAGAAGCACAAAACATTATTCTATAACATGGTCAAACAAGCTGCAGTAGCCGTAAGTGGTATATGGGTTCTAACAATCCCTTGCAAGATGTCCTAGTTGTGCACAGTTATAACAGATGATCTGTCCTCAGCCTCTTCTCATTTCTCCTCCTCGTCCTCTTCCTCTGAATCCACCATGAGGATTGAAGTCTCCTCTCCCAAGAGAGTTATACTGCGTAGCATTTCCTTCTTGTTGTACTTTGCCTTGGATCTTATATATATCTCTTGACCTTTCATGCATGAGATCATAAGCCCTACAATATCTATGATCATTCCCTATAGACTTATAGAATGTACAATACAAATTTGTAGGTGTCTGAACATACTTTTGCATATAATAGCACTCACCAATACGATGTCTTTTTTTGCATACCTTGCACTAGGGTAAGGTGACTTGCTTCAAGGGGCTCGGAGCTCCAGAAGCCAAGTATTCATTGAATAAAGGGAAATGTTCCTTTTCATGGCCTTGTGATCTACATCTGACACATTAGATGTCTTCTCTTTTATATTTTCCCTTGTCTTTCTTCATATCTTCAACCTGCAAAGACAAACTAGCTAGCTGACTCAGGATCCGACTCATACCTGAGATGGATTCTCCCATAGGGGTTGATTCAAGCTTCATGGAGATCTCCAATGCCTCAGCCTGTGAAGCAATCTTATGTTGCATCAGGGGAAATCTAATGTGTGGTAAGAGGGCAACAAAGAACCATTCTTTGTTTTTCTCATCTGGGATCTGAAAAGTTAATCGGCCTATCAAGGTTTTGAATCTCTGATCGAATTCCTACACAGGTTCGACCACTTTCTGCTTGATCTCTTTCATCTCTATGATACATTGTGAATCTGACTTAGGTTTCTTAAATTATGGAATCAACGCTTTCTTGATCTGATTCAATGGCTTAGGTTGTGCAAGTCCTTGGACGAGTTTCATGTACCAACTCAGTGCGTGATCTATGAGAGTTGTACTGAATTGGGTTCTTTTTACAACTTCATTTGTGACATTCTTAATGTTCCATACAAATTCACACAGGAACCAGTGCTGGTCAGTATCTTCAGACCCATATCCCCTAAATATAGGAAGTCTCATCTCATCTTCCATAGATCTTACTAGGGTTCCTGACTGAATATGTGGTGGACTACTATGGATAGTGCTCTGAATGCTCTGGTGACTGGGATTACTCTGATTTATTAATACTGAATCAACATGAAGGATAATAGTACTTACTTAAATGGTCTGCACGGTTTATGAGCCTTCAAGTCCTCCTCGATGAATCTCTTCAGCTTGTCCTTCCTCTATCATAGTGGGTTCTGAATGTTCTTTGACCATCAGATCTACTTCTTCTCCACTATAGAAACCCTCCTCCCCGTAGTTCTGCTTAGAAAAGTTCACAAGATGGACTTCTCTGAACACTTCCCCATTGCGCTTATGTCCAGCTTCTATGTCATTGTTGTTGTCCGAGTTTTTGAAAATTAGCCTTTCCAGATCCAACCAATCTATTTTATCTTCAAGATGTTCTTCTCATGCAACAACGTCTTGAGTCTCAGCTTCAATAATTGTAAAAATTTTCCTCTGGGTCCCTTAAAGAAATATCTCTCTGCTTGGATGTATGACTCTACCCTGTCAAGAACAAACTATATGATGTACGCTCCAATGATACTATTGAACCAGTGATCTACTACTCGTGATACAATGTTATCAACTTCCTTGACCTTCTTGATCAACTCCGACATTTAAACCACAGGAAGTGTAGATCAGATCTCGAACTGGGTATCGACTAATAAAGATAGCCACTCCTATAGCTCTTGATGGATTCCTCCAAAGAATATCTCGTGTATATCAATAAAAATATACTTCTCCAACCAGTACTCTAAACTAAGATTAGGGTTCTTGTTCTGGGCTTCAACAAAGTCCTTTTCTTGATCTTCTATCCACTTTTGATTTTTTTTCTTCGATGGAAACCACCTTGACATTCCCTCAAGAAGATTCTTGTCCCGGAAACAGAACCATTTGTTGGCACAGGGGCAGAGCTAGGGTTCAGATCCAAGAGAGCACCAATAATCCCTAACTACTGGCCCTTTTGGCAACACCTTCAAAGCAAATGCAGTGTCACCCGAAGCAGTTATGAGGGGGTTGTAGGACATAGATGTCTACAACCAAGGGGAATATCAAGTGGATCTAACACACGAACAACACAACATTCATATATCACTTATCAACTTGATCTACTCCATGCATCTATCAGATCTACCTTAGCAATGCAATAATAGTATATGAAGGACAAATACAAAATACCAATCATACAAAACACAAAATATACGTGGTTCACCCTCTCTCTAGGGATACATCCACAGAACTGTGCTATATTATATTGATTTAAAGCATATAGTTTTTGTCTGGGCTCTTAGCTAGTATATCTCTTTTCTTCTTCTATGATTCTCTCACCTTCATGCACACCCAGCTGGAGGGTTGATCTTCGCACCTAGTTGAAGATCTTACAATAACAAAATGCTTTTGTACTCAACACTTCTCTCTCACACAATATTCTTCTCTTGACCAACTCAGTATCAACAGTAATAATAACAACACATCAACCCAAGTACTAACCCAAAACACCAACCCAACCTAGGCCCTTTAGACCTCTATTTATACATTACAATCACTCACCGATAGCCTTAGGTAGAAACTTGGGTGTCCAAAACCCTAGATACCAAAACCCTAGGTCAACTTGACCTGTGTTTTTAGGTCTTCACCAGCCTATCTTTCCTTTATTCTCGCGTGGTGCTCCAAAGAATCTAATGGTGGATTTTTCCTCTTTCTGAGTCATCCACGATCCTTCTTCATTGCTTATCTATCATCCCTGATCTCCTCATCCAATGACTTTCTTTCTCGGGCTTCGCTCCATCTTTTCTTCTCTTTTGCTCACTTCAACCCAATATCAGTCACTGTGCCTTTCACGAAGTTCTCTTTTTCCATTTTCTTCCTTGTTCTTCACTTCCTTCCATAACCAAGGGCCAACAATCTTTGAGTAGGCTTAAAGGGAACACATCCAAGAAAGGCAAAGTGGATTGAGAAGAAGAAGGTGAGGGAATTCTTCCCTCACATATTTGTTAATTGGTTAATGCTTTTGGTTGTTCAAAAAGATCTTAGTGGGAAGGAGTGATCCAAAAAGGATCTAGAGAAGACTAAGGATAACTCAGAATTTGCAGAAGCAACTTAGGAAGCTCATAATGGCCTTGGTAGACAGAGAAAGGGAAAAAATTCAAATTTCTCAAAACTCAGTTAAATTGGCATCATCACGAAGAGCGCATCACAATATTTCCAATGATGTAAATGACTCATCAAACGAAGTTACGAATCAAAAGATATACGCAGTCAAGTTTTTGGTCAACCTAGCCTAGTCAACAGGGATGAGTCAACATTGATACTGATGATGTCAGCATCAGTACAAATGGCATCAAATTTCATACAATATATGTGGCATACGTAGAGGGTGACACATGTCATTCTGACATCAACATGGTGATGTGGCAACACTAGAGGTTGCCACGTGTCACTCGTTTTCGACATTTTCGGGTCAATCCGTGGACCAATGAAGAAGTTCCATGTGGTAGTCTGTACAACCATGTGGCAGACCATACGGTGACGTGGTAGGTGACTGTGTAAGTTGATGACATGGACCAATGGTTGGATTCCATATGGCCCAATCATGGGTTTCCATGTGGCAGTGGGAAAATGCCCAATGAGTCTCGGGGTCGAGCCCATAGACCTCTCCTTTTGGGTTTATTGTTATAACAATATATATATATATATATATGGATTGGAACTGTCACCAATTTCGGAGCGTTGTTTAGATTTTTCAAAGTTGTAGTTTGGCGGCCATTGAGCATTTTCCCACTGCCACATGGTAGCCCATGACTGGGAAAATGCCCAAATTACAACTCCAAAAAATATAAACAACACTCCAAACTTGGTGATGGTTCCAATCCATATATATATTGTTATAACAATAAAACCAAAAGGAGAGGTCTGCAGGCTCGACCCCGGGATCTCCCCCTATCCAACGCCTTACAATAGCATCCACCAACCATTGGGCCAACAGACTAAGTTGGTTAGTCCGCCAAAATTTTCACTTAAGTGTTGATTCTTCCCATAGATGAGAAGAGGGCAGTCGACGGTTCATTTGGGCATGATTTTTAAGACGCGGTATAGAGAATTAATTGCAGGGAGGAGGCACAGAAATCGAGACGAGATTTCTCAAGGGCTTAGTAGTGCCAGAGTCAGATTGAGGCGTGGAGAGTGTCATTTTTGGGTAATTCAATGCCACGACTTCAATGGTGTTGTATGTTTTCTGATATGATAAAATCTTCTGCATCTCAATTCCAGAATGAGGTATACTTATGTATTTTACCAAATTCTTTTGTTGAGTTAATAAAAAGGCCTACCCATTTGAGAGAAGGACACGAAGATCTAGTCTACCAGGGATGAACTCCGTTATCAATTTTTTGTGTTCATATTTGATTCTTATGTCTCTTAATTATTTAGTTTTTCCTTCTTTATGGTGCACTTTAATTTATTCTCATTTAATACAATTCTTTATAAGTTACTTCGATGAAAAGATCCCAGATCATGATGGTATCAGAGAAGTCATATTTGAATTGAATTGTTGAGTGTGAATGCTTAATAGGTCCAAGCATAAGCGGGGTGAAGGAATTCCTAATAATTTCAATCTCGAAGTTGGTCATGCATCCCAAAGGAAGAAAATGGAAGAAGAGGACAAGCATGATGAACAAGAGAAAAACTTCCATATGGTCTTTTATTTCATATCAAAAATGGTCGAGCGAATGTATGGAGACTACAAGAGGAGGATGAAGAAGAAAGGGAATAAAATGGAAGCACAAGCTAATGATTATGCTTCATTGAATCAAGGGGCTGGAGGAGACCCTCCTGAGCCTCCATCTTCACCATCAAGTTCTATCTCTTCATCCTCTGAGAATTCTCATCATTCTCATTATTCTAGGCATAAAGCTTCTTTTAAGAAACCATTATTAAAGCTTGATTTAAAATTTTCTTTACCTATGTTTGATGGATATGCTAATCCTAAAAATCTAGATAGTTGGATCCGATAGGTTGAAGTATATTGTCATGTTTAATAGATTAATGAAGAGGAAGTTAAAGTGAAATTGGATTCTCTTCAGTTGGAAGGCACCGCTCTTGTATGGTGGGAGAGAAAACTTCGGGATAGAAGTAAGTGTGGTAATATTCTTTGCTCGTGGTTGGAATTTAAATCAGTGATAAGGAAGTAATTTTATCCATTGGGTTATTTACAGAAAAGAAATGATGGAATGGAAAACTTTAAGACAAAGTAAAGGTCAAACTGTACAAAGTTTCACAAAAGAATTTAGGAAGAAAGTTCTTGCATTAAACATTCTTATGAAACTTTGATGAAGTATATCGGCGCACTTCACAGTTATATTCGTCATACTTTGGTATTTTTTAACCCCACCAGTCTTGACAAAGTTTGTGTGCAAGATACTCACATTGAGAACAAGGGAAAGCATGTTCAAGAGGATCTCACAAAGAAACCTTCCAATGTCCCACAAAAGTAGTTTAAGAAGTTTAAAAGGAAGGACAAAAAAACCGTCATTGTAAAGAGAGAAGAAGGAAAACCATCTTGCACTCATTGCAATAAAAGTGGTCATGATGATGAAAATTGTTGGAAACTACATCCAGAGAAGAGACTGAAATAGTTCGGTGGAAAGGGGAAGACAAATATTGTTCCTACAGTGCAACAAGATCTTGGTTCTGATTCAAGAGAAGAAGGAAAGATCACAATGGTTAGAGTACAAGGTAAATATTCCCTTCATGATATTTCAAATTCCAATAATGAGTCTCATGATGATGAAAGAAAGAGGAATGAATTATTTCATATATGAGTTGTATCTAAACACACTAAGATAGATACATTATTTGATCCGGGTTCCCAAGTAAATTTGATATTTGAAGCACTTGTAAAAAATATGGGTCTTGAAACTAAACCACATCCAATGCCTTATCCTCTTGGTTGGGTATGTGATAAAGAAAAACTTAATGTCACCAACCAATGTAGGGTCATATTTTCTATGCTTTAAAGTTGATTGATGAAGTGGATTTGGATTTTTTATTACTTGATATATGTGGCATAGTGTTGGGGAATCATTATCTTTATGACAGAAAAAACAATCTTATTTCGTCATAAGAACAAATATCACCTTACTAAGGGGGAAGTGGAATATATTGTTAGATCCCACAAGATGAGAGTAAACACAACAATTGTTGGTGCATGACAAATGAAGAGACTCATAAACACTAATAAGAGATATGTACTGATGGTCGTAAGGGAGAAAGATGTCGGAACATCTGATGCTTTCCAAGGATGTGATCCTCCTCATAAGAAATAATTAATTTATATTGTTTCTAAGTATGATGACATTTTCCATGAACCAGATGGATTACCTCCTAAGAGGGAAATCCAACATGAAATACATATTCAGAAAGATTCTCATCTTCCTAATGTGGGAATGTACAGGATGTCAATTGTAGATATGATAGAGATCAAGAAGCAGGTACAAGGCTTATTGGATCAATGGGTCATCAAGCCCAACTCATCTCCTTGTGGTTCTTCGATCGTGATGGTGCCAAAGAAAGATGGCACATGGTGAATGTGTGTTGATTACCGGGCCTTAAATAAAATCACGATGAAAAATCAATACCCTCTTCCTCGTATAGATGATTTACTTGATCAGTTAAAGATTGTTGTTTATTTCACTAAGTTGGATTTGCGTAGTGGATACCATCAAATCAGGGTTGCAGAACATGATGCATGGAAGACTTCCTTTAAAACCAAACATGGATTGTTTGAGTGGTTAGTTATGTCATTTGGGCTTTGTAATGCTCCAACAACTTTCATTTGTGTGATGAATGATGTATTCAAGCCATTTCTAGATGATTTTGTGATTGTATATTTAGACGAAATTATTATATTTAGAGGGACTTGGGATGAACATGTAAGGCATGTAAAGCAAGTATTGGATACTTTGCAAAGGGAAAATTTGTATGTAAAATTGTCCAAATTTGAATTTGTAAGACTGCACTTGTGTACTTAGGTCATATTGTAGGAGGAGGACAATTGTAAATTGATCCTTCCAAGATTGATGTAATTGTAAATTGGCCTGAGCCCAAAAGTGTAAACAAAATATAGAGCTTCTTAGGTACAGTCCAATATTGGAGGAGATTCATTTCAAAATTCTCCTTTATAGCCGCTCCTTTGCATGCCTTAACCAATGTGAAGAACACTTTTTAGTGGGGAGGAAAGAAACAAAAAGATTTCGACACTTTGAAAGAAAAGATCAGTACTGCACCAATATTAGCACTATCGAATATTCAACAACCCTTCGAGATCGAGACAGGTGCCAGTGGATATTCCAAGGGTGCAGTATTGATGCAATATTGTAAGAGTATATGTTACCACTCTAAAAATTTTAACCAAGTTATTTTTAACTATCCTACAAATGATAAAGAGTTGTATGCATTAGTTCAAAGCGTAAAGAAATGTAAGCACTACTTTTTAGGGAATGAAACAATCATACATACAAATCATCAACCCTTACAGTATCTCCAAGCACAAACCAAACTGAAAAAATATCGACATTACAGATGAATGGGTTTCCTACAACAATTTCATTTGGTAATCAAGTACAAAAAGGGTACGAGTAACAAGATAGATGATATTCTTTCTAGACCTCCTATTGTTGCTTCTATTATTTTGAAGAATGCTTCTTTATCTCATGATATATATGTGGAACATTATTTCATTGATGAAGATTTTAAAGAAGTATATGAGAAGATAACCCATGGTGTACAGGTAGAGAACTATTGTTTGGAGGAAAAACTACTCTGCATCTTGGAAATCTATGTATTCCTACAAGTGAATGGGTCAATGTAATATGAGAAACTCACACTTCTCTTGTGGCTGGTCATTTTGGGGTAGGAAAAACTATGGATCATATGCAGAGTTTTTTTTACTGGCCTAAGATGAAATAAATTGTAACTAAATATATAAATGGGTTTGTGTGTTCTACTTGTAATCCCACTAATAGAAATTGGGGCTATACTCACCACTGCCTATTCCATCCCATCCATGGGAAAGCATCTCCATGCATTTTGTAGGGGGTTTACCAATGTCAAAAAGTGGTCATGACTATTTGTATGTAGTAATGGATAGGTTCAACAATATGTGTATCTTAATGCCATGTAAAAATCAGATCACTATTGAGCAGACTGTTAATCTCTTCTTTTGGTATGTTTGGGTTCACTTTGGGTTACCCACATCCATTATCTTAGATCAAGATACTTGATTCCTTGGGGATGTTTGGACAAGTTTGTGGAGAATGATGAACACCAAGTTGAAGGGGAGCACTGCCTTCCATCTACAGACCGACGGAAAGACAAAGGTTGTTAATCGAACAATGGTAATTTTGTTTTGAGGCTACTCCATCAAGTATCCCAAGTTATGGGATGAACATATACCCTATGTACAACATGCTTACAATCGTGTCTTACATTCCTCCACTCAATGTTCTCCTTTTGAGACATGTTTTGGATATTTACCTAAAGTTGCTTTGGACTTGATGTATGGGAGAGATGTTGATTCAAATGAAGAAATAAATGAAGACAGAGCCCACAAGTTCATCCAGAGGATCCAACAAGTACACCAAGCAGCGATGGAACAGTTGGAGAAAAGTCAAACACAGTATAAATCTTAACATGACAAACATAGGGTTGATCATCAGTTCCAGGTTGGAGACCAGGTATGGCTTCACATCAATAAGGAAAGATTGAAGGGTGAAGAAAAGAAACTCAATACCATCCGTTATGGACCCTTCACTATTTTGGAGAAAAGTGGTACCAATTCTTTTCGTCTAGATCTTATACCTTATATGCAGATCTACTCAGTTGTAAATGTGGAGAAATTGAAACGTTTCGAGCCTCCCATAATCATTGATCAGGGTGAGGAATTTTCAATACCTTCAGTTGATGAATTTTCTCTTGAGTACTTGAATGATTTAAAGGAATATATCATCTAGGACATAAAGACGAGGACTTCACACAAGGGTGATGTTGATTATATTCGAGTAGGCTTAAAGGGAACACATCCAAGCAAGCCAAAGTGGATTGAGAAGGACAAGGTGAGGGAACTCTCCCCTCACTTATATATTGATTGATGAAATCTTTTGGTGGTCCAAAAAGTTGTCAATGGGAAGGCGTGATATAAAAAGGATACAGAGAAGACTAAGGACAACTCAGAATTTGCAGAAGCAACTCAAGAAGCTTAGAATGGCCTCAACGGATAGACAAAGGGAAAAAAATCAAAGTCCTCAAAACTCCATGAAATTGGAATCATCCCGAAGAGTGTGTCATAGGCTTTGCAACGACATAAACGACTCATGAAACAGAGTTACGGATCAAAATATATTCACAGTTAAAGTTTTGGTCAACCTAGCCCAATCACCAGGGATGAGTCAACATATGTATTTTTTATGTCAGCATCAGTAGGAATGACCTCAATGTTCATACAATATATGTGGAAAACACAGAGGGTGAAATGTGTCGTGCTAACATCAACATGACATCAACATGGTGAAATGTGTCACTTGTTTTCAAAACTTTTGGGTCAATTTGTGGACCAATGAGGAAGTGCCACGTGGCAGTCTGTACAACCATGTGGCAGTCCATACAAGCATGTGGAAGTTCGTAAATCTAGGTGGAAGACCCTATGGTGATGTGGCAGGTTACTGTGCAAGTGGATGGAATGGGTCAATGGTTGGCTACCACATGGCCCAGTCATGGGCTAGCACGTGGTAGTGGGAAAATGTCTAATGAGGGCCTAAAACCAAATTTTCAAAAATAAAAAAGGGGCTTGCCAAATATGGTAGCCAAACTACAACTCCGAAAAATCTAAATAGCCCTCCAAACTTGGCGATGGTTCCAATCCATATATATATTGTTGTAACAAGAAACCCAAAAGGGGAGGCCCGCGGGCTCGACCCTGACATCTCCCGGTATCCAACGCCTTACAATAGCATCCACCAACTGTTGGGACAACAAACTACATTAGTTAGTCCACCCAAATTTTCACTTAAATGATGATTCTTCCCATGGATAGGAAGAGGGCTCTCAATGGTATGACCGAGAACAAGTTTCGAGACGCAATAAAAAGAATTAATTGCAGGGAGCAGGCATAGAAACTGAGACGAGATTTCTCAAGGGCCTCAGAATTCAATGGTTCTGTTTGTTTTCTGATTTAAGAAAATCTTCTGCAGCTTAATTCCAGAATGAGGTATACTTATGTATTTTTCCAAATTCTTTTGTTGAGTTAATAAAAATGCCTACCCATTTGAGAGCAAGACCCGGAGACACAATCCACCAAGGACAAACTCCGTTATCAACTTTTTTTGTTCAGATTTGATGCTTATGTCTCTTCATTATTGAGATTTTCCTTCTTTATGGTGCACTTTAATTTATGATCATTTAATACATTTCTTTATAAGTCACTTTGATGAAAATATCTCAGATCACTTCAACAATATGACAAGTTACAATAGGAAAAATATAACAACCCTTAAAACAAGTACTCATGCAATGAAAGGGGGCTAAAAAAGCAATCCTAAATTAGGGTTTAGATAAAAAGTGCTTGTGAAATGAAATATGGCACATAACATCCTTAGAATATTGAAGACATCAAGCCCTATAGGGATGAAAATGATGACATAAATGTAATAAAATGTGTCAAGGTGTATTCTAGTGGAGAAACATGACAATTAAACCCTAAAAGTCAAGATAACAAGGATGGAAATTGAGGGTAAGTCCTAATCTAACCACAAAATTGAGTGTTTCAAGACAAGCTTAATTCAAGAAGAATACAAGACAATATGAAATACCAACACTTTGACAAAAAAAATATTTAATACATTCAATAAATAACCATCAACAATTTAGAAAGATCACTTACTAAGTAAATCAATAATCATCCATGAATTCCTAACAATAAAATCATCCATAAAACATGAAACGCGGATCTAAGGTATGTTCATAGTTTTGAAACACAGATTATCCTAATTAATAGGATTTACATAGAAAGGGATGTCACTAAATGGGTTTATGCTCCATCCTTATGGTTTAGTCTCATTATACTATTAATCCATAATTTCTTTTGGATTTCAGGGAAAAAAACATAACTTCAAGGCCTTATTGATCCACACCTTGGCTTGCCATGCCTTGCCATGTCATGCCTTCCCTTTCCATGCCATTCCATTCCATTCCTTTCCATGCCATGGCTTCCAATTCATTGCCTTGACATGTCATGCCTTGCCTTTCCTTTCCATGTCATGCCTTGCATTTCCTTACCTTGACATGCCTTTCCTTGCCATGCCATGTCTCCCCTTTCCTTGCCTTTTAATGCCTTGTCATGCCACCCTATGCCTTTCATTTTCTTTCCTTTCCATTCCATGTCATGCCATGCCATGTCATGTCTTTCCCTACCATGCCATGCCATGCCTTTCCATGCCATTACTTTCCTTTACACTTCATTCCACACCACACCTTGCCTTTCCATGCCTTTCCTTTCCATACCTTTCCTTTCCATTATATGTCTTTCCTTTCCTTGCTATGCCTTTCCTTGCTAGCCATGCCTTGCCTTGCCATTCCATGCCATGCCATGCCTTTACATGCATTTCCTTACCATGTCATGACATGCCATTCCTTTCCATGTCTAGCCTTTCCATGCCATTCCATGCCTTGCCTTACCATGCTATGCCATACCATGTTGTGATTTGCTATGCCATACCATGTTATGATTTGAGATTCCATTCCATGCCATTCCTTCCCTTGCCATTTCATGTCATGCAATTTCATGGCTTACCATGCCATGCCTTTCCTTTCCATGGATTTCCATTCCATTCCTTTCCTTTACATTCCATGCCATGCCTTTCCTTTCCATGGCATGTCATGCCACACCCTTCCTTGTCATTCCTTTCCTTTCCATGTCTTTCCTTGCCTTTCCATGTCTTTCCTTGCCAAACCATTCCTTTCCTTGCAATGCCATGCCATGCCTTTCCATGAATTTTCTTACCATGTCATGTCATGGCATTCCTTTCCATGTCTGGCCTTGCCATGCCATTCCATGCCTTTCCTTACCATGCTATGCCATACCATGTTGTGCTTTGTGATTCCATTCCATGCCATGTATTTTCTTTCCATGCCATGCCATGAAATTCCATGGCTTTCCATGCCATCCCATGGCATGCTTTTCCTTGCATTGCCTTTCCTTTCCATGGATTTCCATTCCATGCCTTTCCTTTCCATGCCATGGCATGCCTTTCCTTGCATTTCCTTTACTTTCTATGGCATGCCATGTTTTGCCTTGCCTTGCCTTTCCTTACCATGACATGCATTGTATTGTATTGTCTTTCCTTACCATGCCATGGCACAAAAAGGCATGGAATGGCATGGAAATGCATGGTATGGCAAGGCAAGGAAACTGAAGGAAAGGAAAGGCATACCATGGGATGGTATGGTATGCCCTTCCTTTCAATACCATGCCTTTCCATGCCATGGCTTGTCTTGCCATGTCATGGCAGGGAAAGGAAAGGAAGGGAAATACATGGCATGGAAATCCAAGGCATGTCTTGGAACGGAAAGGCATGGCATGGGACTTCAAGGCCTTATTGATCAAGTTCATGCCATGAATTTCCTTTTCTTTTCATGTCATTCCATGTCATGACATGCCTTTCTTTGCCTTGCTATGACATGTCATGCCTTGCCTTTCCATGCCTTGCCTTGTCATACCATGCTTTTCCATTTCTTTCCATTCCATGCCATTCCATGCCTTGCCTTGTCATGCCATCCCTTGCCTTTCCATGACATTCCATGCCTTTCCTTTCCATGCATTGGCATACCATGCCTTGCCTTTCCATGGCATGACTTTACATGCATTGCCATGTCATTCCTTGCCTTTCCATGCCATGCCTTGCTTTTCTATTCCATGTCATTCCTTGAATTCTCATGCCTTGACATTCCATGCCTTTCCTTCCTAGGACATTCCTTGTCATGCCTTTCCATGCCATGCCATGTCTTACATTTACATGCCTTGCATTTCCTTGCCTTTCCATTCCATTCCATGCCTTTCCTTGTCACTCCTTTCCATTCCATTCCATGCCATGCATTTCCTTTTCATGACTTTCCATGCCATTCCTTGCATTGTCTTTCCTTTTCATGAATTCCATGCCTTTCCTTTCCTTTCCTTTCCTTGCCTTTTCTTTCCATGTCATGCCATGCATTGAATTTTCATGTCTTTCCATGCCATGCCATGCCTTTACTTTCCTTCAATTGCGTTGCCTTGCCATACCATTCCATGCCTTGCATTGTCGTAGCATGGAAAGGAAATGAAAGGAAAGGAAAGGAATGGAATGACATGTCATGGAAAGGAAAGTAATGGAAATCCAAGCCATTCCATGCTTTGAATTTCTTTTCCATGCCTTTCCTTGGCTAACCACAATTCATTGAAAAGGTACTTTCATTATGATATTTATAAAAATGATTGTTTGTAAAAACGTAATTTTTTTCATCATTTGAGAGAATTTTTTATCCATTTAATTTAATAAAAAATCCATGGAATTGATGTATCATACCTTTTTTCTTGTCTAAAAAAATAATTCTTGTACTAAATGAACAAATTTAATATGTAAATATTACAATCAAAGGATTCATTAAGCATGTAATTCTACAACTTGTTATCCCATCTATCTTAGATAAGAATACTTGCATGAGAATTGCAATGGCATATCATAAGATCTCTTTATTCATATAGCTAAGGTATCTTCATAGTTGTCAAACATGGAAAATCGTAATAAATAGGATTTACCTAGACCTAGACCTACACCTAGACTAGCCATGTCTATCTTTGCTTAGTCATGTCATGTATTTCCTTGGTTTTCCTTTCATCTCCTTGCTTTGCATTGCCCTTATTTTCCTTTCCTTGAATTTCCATACCGTGTCCTGGAATGGCTTGAGGAGGCCAGTTGAAACTTGTGATAAAACTCAAACTAGGACTTAGATGGATGAATCGTTGGTTGCATTGAATCTAGAGCACTAGGTTTCAGCTAGTGGGGCCCCTCAAATCTGATTCCACTGACCGAAAAACTATTTTTTCAAGGATCTTTGGCACTAGGGTTTTGCTTAATGAGGCATAGTTCAATTTCTAAAAAAAATAGGTCAGTTTTCAAGAACACTATGTTGGGCTATTGTGGGTAGAGTGGTCATGTGGGACTTGGCCAAAACAACTTGTGGAATCTTATGGAACTCCATTATGCTGCTCGGTTTGGATTTTATGCCCCTGGGCCAAATTGGGAACATGTCCCTGAATTGCTTAAGAAGGATAGTTGCAACTCGTGATAAAACTCAAATTGAGACTCTAATGGATGAACTATCCGATGAATTTAATCTAGAGAATCAAGTTTCATCTATTGGGGCTTGTATGATGTGATTCCATTAACCAATTTTTTTTTTATTAGATGATCTTCAACACTAGAGTTTTTCTTAATGAGGCATAGTGCAATTGATGAACAAGAGGTTGATTTTAGATAACATTGTGTTGGAGATTATGGGTAGAGTGGTCGTATGGGCCTTGTCCAAATAGACTTGTGGAAGCTTAAGAAACTTTGTTATTCTCCTTGGTTTGGATTTTATGCCCCTGGACCTAATTGAAAACATGTCCCTGAATGGATTGAGGAGGCAATTTACAACTCATGATAATAATCAAACTGACACTCAGATGGATGAATTGTCAATTGCATTGGATCTAGAGAATGAGGATTCATATAGTGGGGCCCCTTTGATGTCATTCCATTGACTGAAAAATTGTTTGTTAGGGGATCTTCGACACTAGGTTTTTTCTCAATGAAGGATAGTGCAATTTCTGAACAAGAGGTTGATTTTCAAGAATGTTGTGTCGATATATTGTTGGTAGTGTGGTTGCATGGGCCTTCTCCAAATAGACTTGTGGGATCTTACATAACTTTGTTATGTTTCTCGGTTTGGATTTTATGCCCCTGGACCCAATTGGCAACATGTCCTTGAATGGCTTGAGGAAGCGAGTTGCAACTCGCGATAAAAATCAAACTGGGAATCGAATGGACAAACAATCAATTGCATTGGATCCAAAGTAGCAGGTTTGAATGAGTGGGTCCCGTCTAATGTCATTCCATTGACCAAAAATTACTTGTTAGAGGATCTTTGACACTAGGGTTTTTCTCAATGAGAAATAGTGCAATTTTTGAATGAGAGATTGATTTTCAAGAACACTGTGTCGGGAGATTGTGGGTATCGTGGTCAAGTGGGCCTTGGCCAAATAGACTTCTGAGAGCTTACATAACTTCGTTGTGCTACTCAGTTTGTATTTTATGCCCCTGGACCAAATTGGCAAGATGTCCATGACTGACTTGAGGATGTGAGTACGATAAACCTCAAACCAAGACTCAGATGGATGAATTGTCAATTGCATTGGATTTGAAGCATCGTATTTCATCTAGTGGGGCCCTTGCAATGTCGTTTTTATGATTGATTTTTTTTTTATTAAAGGATCTACGACACTAGGTTCTTGTTTAATTGGGCATAGTGAAATTTCTAAACAAGAGTTTGATTTTCAAGAACATTGTCTTAGTATATTGTGGGTAGTGTGGTCATGTGTGACTTGGACAAATAGAATTGTTAGAGCTTATGGAACTCTATTATGCTGCTCTTTTTGGATTTTATGCCCCTGGAAAAAATTTTTGGAATGTACACAAATGGATTTAGGAGGCGAGCTGCAAGTCGCAATAAAACTCAAACCAGGACTTGGATGGATGAACAATCAGTTTAATTTGATCTAGAGCATTGGGTTTCATCTAGTGGGGCCCCTATGATGTCATTGTATTGACTGAAAAATCATTTGTTGGAGGATCTTTGGCATTAAGGTTTTTCTTAGTGTTGATTACATATGTTTGACAATTTAACACCTTGTTAGGCTATAAATGACAAGGCATATCATGGAATGACATGGAAAGGTATGGAGAGGCATGGCAAGGCAAGGAATGGCATTTAATGACATGGCAAGGTAATGAAAGGCATGGTAAGGCAAGGCAAGGAGGGGCATGGCATGGCCTGGCATGGAAAAGGAAGGCATGACATGGCATAGAAAGGCATGGAAAGGAAAGACACGGCAAGGCAAGGCAAGGCAAGGCATGAAAATTCATGGCATGGCATGGAATGGTATGCCATGGAAAGGGATGGCATGGCATAACAACACAAGGCATGGCATTGAAAGTGAAGGAAATGAAAAGAATGGTATAACATAGAATGGAAAGGCAGGGCATGGCATGGCATGGCATATCAAGTGAAGGAAAGGCAAGGCATGTCATGGCATGGCAAGGGAAGGCATGGAATTTCATGAAATTTCATGACATGGCAAAGAAATGACATGGAAAGGCATGTTATTTGATGACATGGCAAGGCAATGCAAGGCATGGAAAGGCGTGCCATGGCATGGAATTGTAAGGCAAGGAATGGAATGGCATGGAAAGTGAAGGAAATGCAAGGAATTACATGGAATATCAAGGCAAGGCATGGCATGCCATAGAATGGAAAGGTAAGGAAAGGAAATGAATAGCATGGAAAGACATGGCATGACATGGAAGGGAAAGGAAATGAAAATCATGGAATTTCATGACATGGAAAGGAAATGGAAGATGTGGAAAGTCAAGGCAGGGAATAACATGACATTACATGGCAAGGAAATGTATAACATGACAAGGAAAGGAAAGGAATAGCATAACATGGCATGACAAGGCAAGGTAAGGCATAGCATGGCATGGAATGGCAAGGCAACGCATGACAAAGCATGGTATGGCATGGCAAGGAAAGAAATTTCAAGGAAAGGAATATAATGACAAGGAAAGGCATGGAAAGGAATGACATGGCATGAAATAAAAAGGAAAGGCATGTCATGGAAAGGCATTAAAATGCAGGGAAAGGTAAGGCAAGGCATGTGTTAAGAACCAAATATCAATATATCATAGAAAATCCTCAGAAAAAGTACTCAACACCTTGAAAAAGAGATAATTTCAGATAATAAGCCTCTTCGAGGGGGCAACCTCCTTTTAC
>JZKD02S0370579.1:340896-406879 GCA_000966675.3 Picea glauca
GAGAGAGAGAGAGAGAGCACATGTGTGTTATTAGGAACACATGCACATTCGTAGAGTGTGTGTGCATTCCTAGAGTGTGTGCACGCTTCTAAGAATGCACATGTGTTCTTTTGAATTAAAATTTACTTAGGTGGGATCGAAAACATGTATGCTAACTTGGTTGGCTTAGATTTAGGTTCAGGATGAAAAACCTAGTGGTTCAGTCTACAAATTGATAAAAACCTTCATTTTTGGGCATACCCCTCTATATCTCTATGTTTGAAGTTACTTTTCTATAGGATAAAAAAAGAATTTGTTTACAAAACCATAGAAATAGATAGAGTTGTCTATGCAGATTTCAAATATATATATATATATATATATTAAATTAATATTTTTTACTATTTTTAATCTATTTTTTCTTCACATATATAAAAATCCTAGAATACATACCTCTCTTATTTCTTCTCTAAATTTTTGTCGGCTTAACCATTTCTTGAATGAGTTATATGTGGAACTAGAGGATACCGATACCTACTATATAACAAAAAAGAAAAAAAAATGGCTTGATCATGTTAAGACCCTCTTATCCTGCATGAACAAAAGACATTGTAATTTCAGGCATATATTGACTTTGATAATCTAAAAAAAAAAAATAATAATAATATTGAAATTTCCAAAAATTGTATGGCACAAGTAAAATGGCTTTTCTACAAGTATACAAATTTTTGGAAAGAAATTCCATCATTAAGGTACTCAACATGGGCACGAACAAAATCATATATGTTATATTTTGTTGGAAAAATAAGATATCATTGCTAGAAAAAAACAATTTTGACATAGTTATTCACAATTTCTATGAATAAAAGTTTTATATTCAGAAATTTCTAGGTTTGCATTGCCACTAACATGTCATGAGAGACCATCATTAGCTTGCACTCACCCCTCAATGTATTTTATTTAATTTTATTGGCATACATTGGTAGCTCCAATATTACATTGTTAGTATAGGATCTATAGAACAATGTTATAAACGTGCAAAACCCAATTTTCTTTTTGGAGCTGATCTTTGATCTCTTTTTGAATTTTGTATTTCAACTATGAAAAATTCTTTTCTCATGCAGTTTTGTTACATTAGTATGTGTTAAAGGAGTTTCTCACTCCCTATAGATGAGTATTGTGTTGATGGATTACAATCTCTCAATATCCTCCTTTTCTTTTTATTGTCTTATAGAGTTTGTGATGGAATCCGTCCAACAACAAATAAACACACACATATTCAAAGCAAGGGATACGGGGAGTATATTGTCTAGAAAATCCTAACGGGGAAATTATATTAAATTAATAATTTCCATGTGTATTTGTATTGTGCAAACTGTCCCTTTATATAAAAATAGGTGACCATAACAATTATATCATAATTAGACATTTAGTTCAACCATCGCCATAACTATATCCACAATATCTCCATCAATCTCTCAACAAATATTCATTCCTAACTTCTCTCATTTCTCGTCATCTCTCCTTCTTCATAGACTTCTAGAATTGGTCTAGACATCATTACAAGCAATCATATAATTTATTCATTAAACATCACAATTAGGAGTTATTCCTTCATAATCCCCCTTAATGAACACTTGAGATCCAATCATTTTTATTTTCTGTTGGTCTCATCTTGTAGATGTATTATATAAAGTAGAAACATAAAATATTAAGGCATATGCCAGTGGAAAAACAAAATATATATAACAAAAAAACCAACACTGATAAATCTATAGATAGAAAGATCGGTTCAATTGCCTTTTCAAGGAAGAAACCTCCAATAGAGCGGAGATCTATTACAATAATTCTCAAGACAATACTTTCTCATACCTTCTACTATTATTTGCACTAACTCTATCTTCAAAATAACATTCTAGAGGAAGTTCTGTCTAGAAGCAAAAACTTATGTTAAGTATTCTAACATTAGACTTGCTCACATTATTATCTATGCCTTATTTACTAATTTCTGACTATATTACATAGAAAAAATATTGTTATACCTACGTGATGGGTCAGGGAAGTTAGATCCCTAAAATTCCCTCCTCCTTGAAAAAAAAACCTTCTCCTCAAGGCTTGAGATGGGGAAATTATTGAAGAATGGTAGGTAACTCTCATGCAACCTCTTTTGATGGTGTATCCTTCCACCGAACTGAAACTTCCCTGATGGTGCATTGATGGAGATGACGCTCGCAGTGGTCCAATACTACTTGAGGCTACAACCAAATGGATCCTTCTTAATGAAATTCAAGGATACTATCTTGAGTCTATGATTCGAAAATAGTTACATACCAACCTAATCTTTAAAAACCTATATTAGCATCTAACCCGATTCATAAACATTTCTTGATCGCATTGAGGTGATTTATAGAACAAATTACAATATGCTTATTATCCAAAACCTCATAAAATGATGAATAACTTGAAGAATAATGAGAAGACATACCAGGAAGTAAAATAACTCAAAATACAAGATGTTATCATGAAGTTCATCTCTCCTAGGCTACTTCTATAAGTCCCCTTTAAACAGTGAGACTGCTTTTCATAATCGGAAATGTCAAAATTACAATAAAAATGGACTTACAAAGTCAAATTTGAATTCAGTCTTCAATTCTGCTACTCAATTCTAGAAATAGAGGTTACCATTGAATTCCTCTTGAAATTATGAGAAAAATGAGTATAATATTGACCATATTTTGAACTGGCTCAATTTTAGTCACTTTGGCATGCAATATAATGCACTACAATTTTTCAAACAAGCATATATGAACTAATAGTTTTATAAAAAACTTATTATCACAAAACATACCTTACCACCATGGTCCTCTAAAAAAAATGAAAGAAATGAGTATAAACTTGACTATGTTTGGACATAGTGCTATGTGGCACGCAGATCTAGAAAACCATCATCACTAGGCACTCATGGCATGCACTTCCACACAACTTACTGTACCACCGACACAAAAGTATATCAATTGTACCAACTATACCCTGTCTTGAGATTCATTCCCATAAATATGCCTAGGTTGGCCTAACCATGCCCTGAAACTTGTGCTAGATACCCAACCACATGTAACAAAACTTAAATCATTATTTAAGTGTTTGTTATAAAAAACACTATGTATAGTGCATTCATTGTTGGCTTGTTTATAAGTTGATGGTTAGGGGTTTGAAACCCACCGAGTCCATAACCATTTCAATACTCAACCCAACTTGCTTCTCGAATGTGCCATGTGTCGGTTTATAATTGGTCCACCTGTTTTCTTCCATGTCATCATATAGATGCCATGCCATCCATATAGATGACACGTGCCACTTCTGGATAGGTCCAACTAGATGATGATTCATCCAATTCTGGGTGACACATGGAACACTATCGTGATGACATGTCACCCTGCAAACGTTAGCATGAATTCATCCTGAGTTGTACAAACATGCCATGTGCCACCCTTATAGTGGTTAGACGTGTCACCTTTGAATTTGACTTTTTGATCATGTTAACCATAACTTTCACTCCCCATAACTTCTTCATACGATCATCGTTTGAGGTGATTTTTTCTCCATTGGAAAGATATCATCGATCTCTCTTCAATGAAGTCTATTATCTTACTTAGCATTATATAAGATAGGAAATGGAAAAGAGAAACATTGCATAAATTACTTGAATTTATTATTAACAAGTGACAATAACCTCAATCCTGAATTCAGAATGAATACAATAGCTTATTCAGAAACAATGGTTTCAGTGTTGGGGACTAAAAAATCGGTAAATATAAAATAACCATTATATTATAATAAATTTAGACTAAATTAGGTCCTGTAAATAAAATATTAAAATAATAAAAGCATATACCACATTACATTAATCATATGCCATATCAAACTAAGTTAGAGGTGGTATCTAGAGGAGGTTAATCTATATTACCTCATTAATGCTAATTTCCAAGTAAGTTGGGTTTGAGTAGAATTAGCAAGTGAGAATACAAAATAATAATAAAAGTTTTAGATCCTTGTACATACAATAAATGATATAAGAAAAAAATTATATTTATATTATATTTTATTTAAAATAATTGATTATCAATTAAATATATTATTACCTTCCTAATAAATTTAAAATTTTAAAAATAAAATAATAAATAAAATAATATTTTTTTAAAATTATTAACAATATATAACTCATTACTATATATAATATAATTAATTAATTATTATATATCATATATATGATATAGTAAAATTGATTAGTTATTATATAAAATAATTCTTTATATTATATAATATATAACAATTAACTAGTTATAATATATTGTATTATATAATATATTTTGTTAATTACAACTAAATAATATATATTTGTAACTTATACTATACGTTATAGTATATCATATATTATAAAGTAATTATAACTCATCAATTGTAAATTTTTATAAGTAATGAGTCTAGTTATAATATATGATATACTATATTACATAATATAAATAGTTGGGTAGTTGTAAGTAATACACTATATCATGTCAATTAGGTTTAGTTTGGATGGTTGGGAGGAATGATTTTTTTTTGTGTGTGAATAAAAAGAGAGTAAATTCCTATTATATAACTTTTACAGTACAAAAAAGCCACATGGCTACACTCTGCCATTTCTTCCGCCCAATTAGTGAAAACAGGCACAAGTGGTAGACTGTGATGTCATTGTTCAAAATAACAATCCGTCATATTCCCTGCCAAATGAAAACCAGAGAAGGTGGCGGATTCGATTCTATACATAACTGTGCTAAGCAGCTAAGAAAGACTATCAACTAAAAACAAAAGACATAATTGTAAAACTGCATTGTAGCAGTGCAAGGAGCCGAGATGAGAATGCTCGTGGTAGCCAAAGCAAGCAGATTACACATTTTCACCTGAGGGTGTGTCAGTCAGATCATCGTTGAGGGGGTCGTCCCTAGGCTGGAGCACGAAAGGCCTCGCGCAGGTCAGACAATGTTGGGCTGCTAGTGCATTCGGGTAGGATTCGTAAAGCATGTCAATTCACTGGCGCATGATGGTTTCCCGATGTATCTAGTTAACCATCCAACTTCGAAGCTCAAAGACTAGCGTGAGCTGCTCTAGATGGAAGAAGGGTGGTGGTACCTACAAGAAATATGGTAGTTTCGAGAGTGGTAGAGAAACCAAGACTGGGCCGCCCTCCATCCCCGTGTCTAATACCGTCGTCGCCTCGCTTGAGTCTGCCTGAGCCACTTCCATATCCTTTATCATCTTGAGCTCCTCTGTTACAAAGTCCTTGGCTAGAATTGTGTCCACAGGGTCCAAGTGGAGGAACCTCTCGGAATTCCTCCTCAATTATGCAGGTGGCCTCTTCCCTAACTTCTTGTGCTTGTTGGACAATGGTTGAAGCACTTGTGGTTGCTGGGATATGGCTCGGGGGTTGCCAATTATCCGTTACTGTGAAGAGTAGGGATTCTAGAGAGACTTGGATAGGTTCCTTTGGAATCGCCTCCTCCACGTATGCCATTGGAAACATTATGGGCTTCTCCTATTGCTGAGTGTGAGCAATGGAAAGGGCGTGCTCCAATCTCTGCATCCTATGTTGTCTAGCATCAAAATTATACCAGGCAAGGTTGTGCCACAACCTGCCTCTTTCCCTTGGCATGGCGGGGTTATAGAGGGTGCTAATGGATAGGGTAAAAGCAATCCGAGATGATGGAGCGCAAAGGTGGAGCCACCCTCGTGTGAGCGAGATGATAATGTTGAGGCCAGACATGACCTCTGTACCAAGCTTCCCTATGCCATTACACCTTATGGCCACCATTATTCTCGCACGAGGGAGTTGTCCTCCTTTTCTCATTGGGCAGTAATGGCATCCCTCCATTTAATTGTGAGGGGAAGGGTGTCGACCTGCCATATTAATGTCTTGGGTCTCGAGAAGGCTACGTAGCCTCCCATCGCAATGTGGCACCCCATTCGGAATTTGAGAGGAATGATTGTTATCCTTCTCACCAAGATTCAATTCTCGAAATTCTATTAGTTTTTAAATTCCAACTCATCAAACATATTTTTTCTTATGAGGTCCATTTTAGACCCAAGTTTACTCTAAATAGTATATTAGTATAAAATGAAACAGTGGTAGGGATTACTAAAAACACTATATTTTATTTTCTTTCTCTCCTCTACAAATCCTTGTACTCAAAGAATGCTAACAATGATAATTCTAATCAAGGAGATATGAAGTGGAAGGAAGAGAGAGTGATTTGTTTCTCAAAAATGGTGATGCTCCAAGATCTTCCATTTCTAATGGATTCAGTCTCTATTTATCCCTCTTTAGTTGCAAGAAATTAATCTATCAAATGAAAATACTCCTTTGTATAACCATCAAATATTTTTACTTATACATTCTTGGGAAAAAAGATCACTCAATCTTTGGTTCTCAAGGTTGCTTGAGCTCACTACTTTCAATTAGTCCTTTAATTTTGTGGTTTTTTTAAACCAAGATTACAATTACCTTATGCTTAGGGGCACCTACTCTCTCTCTTAGTCCCATGAAATCAGTGGCACCCATGTGAACTCTACCTTGTGAAAGGTTATGCTTCATACACATAGATCCCCATTCAGGCTTCTTCTTCTCATAGAGCTACATATCTCTCTGGAGTATGGATGTTCATTTTCCCATGGAATTGAATTCTTGTGAATATGTTCAAAATATAAAGTAAGGCAGGAGCAACGATTTGAATAGTGAATAATATTCCTAGTGCAGGCTCCAAGTATGATTTGGAAATCGGCCATAGTGAATGGTTTGAATAGTGAGAAAGGGTTCTCATGGGGGGGGTAAATCCCAATTTTGGAAACATCCATGAAGAACGGTTCAAATAGTGAACAATGGGATTTATGGGGGCATTAGACCTAATCTAACAATCATGCATTGTAAACAATTTGAAAACTGAGGAAGGGGCCCCATGAATATTCATGCTCACATGGATATTTTTGTCCACATTTTCTTTCTTCATAGTGCCAATGATCTCTACTAAACTCAACATGGAAAATGTTGATGTTGTTCACATGGATATTCCTATCCATGTGTCTTCTCCTCATCGTGCCACATGTCCCTCTTGGAGTATGGGCCTTCAATTTCTTTCAAACTTTGAATTCCTTTGAATACGTTCAAACATTGAAATTGGTTTGGTTGAACACTTAGAAAGTGGTCAAGAGTCTCGATGGATTCTTCACGACCAACATCAAAATAAAACTCATGAAACACTTGGAAAGTGAGTAAGGGGATGGAGGGGGGCATACAACCCAATCTTAAAATTGACAGAGCTTTGAACACCTTAAAAAATGAGCAAAGTCCCCCGTGAATATTCTTGTCTTATGTGGAGATTATTTCCCATGTGCCTACCTCCCATAGTGCCACATCATCTCACTCAAATTCCATGTTTCTAGTGATCAAATTTTCTACATGTAGATTCCCATCCATGTTTCTTCTTCTCTTTGTGCTACATGTCCCTCTATTGTATGAACATCTACTTTTCCATTGAAAATTTGAATGTCTTTAAAAATGATTTACCTATAAAATTGAGTTGAGAGAACAACTAAAAAGTGAGTAACGATCCCCATGAATTCATCGAGGTCGATCTATAAATAAACCACACTAAACACTTAGAAAGTGAGAAAGGGACTAGTGGGGAATATATCCTAATGTAAAACCCGACCATTGTGAACACCTTGAAAAATGAGAAAAATCCCTAATAATTTTCATGTCTTACATAGAAATTCTTGTCCATGTGTCTTCCTCCCATAGTGCCACCTATCTCTCTTGAACTCCTTGTGGCAAGTGGTGACATTTTCCATATGAAAATTCCAATCCATGTGTCTTCTTCTCATAGTTCCACCTACCCCTCTGTAGTATGGACCTTCTCCTTGTGTTTAAAACTAAAAATCCCTTTAACACATTAAAACTTGAAATCAGGTTGTGCAAACATTTTTATTAGTAAGTAACCATATGAGTAAGGGCCTCGAGCCTAATTTTGTGTTCATCCATAATGAGTAGCTTGAATAATGGAGTAGGGGCCCAATGGGGCATCATGCACAATTTGGAAATTTGCTAAGTCAAACACTAGAACATGTGCAAATGGGGCTTGATTTCACAATGAGGGCAATTTGGAAATTGGCCAAGTTGAACAATTGAACTATTGCAAAGGGGCATTCAATGGGAAATTGGGCCTAATATGGAAATTTACCAAAGAAACAGTTGAATAGGTGAAAGGTACCTCGATTGGGAAATCATTTTTGAAGCAAAGTTTGATAAAGAAACAAAAAGACATTTTTTTTTAGATATTTATGAAGGATGCCAAGTGTTGAAATATTAAGGGAAATTTGGATAAGTGCGAAGGGAACCTCAAAAATGTGAAATTTATGAAGGAAAGGCTTGGTTTCAAATATAGCTATCTAGGAAAGTGATTATGTATCAAAATGTGATGACATGCTTAACAGGGTGATAATACCATGAAAATACATCACTCACACACAAGTAGGTTCATGCATGATTGCCCTTCTCTCACACCCTTGTCTAGTATTTCTTCCATAATGTTAAACCAACTTTCTACTAGGTTTCTTTTTGGTGGACTATGATGGTTTTCAACTGTAAAATAACTTGAAAGGCTTCCACTATGTGGTTTACTAAGTTAAATGGAGACTACACTTGAATGCACTTGACTGAGACCTTATGGAGACAAATTGGGGATTTATGGCACTCATTGGTGTTGGTTTCTTTCCATTATAGGAAGATGAGAATGCCTTTACACCTTCATTTATCTTGTTAGTCTTGTATTAATACTTCAAGTATTTTCACCCCACTTGGGGCAAGGTACTAGCAAAAACTTTCCAAATATTCAAAAATGACATTAATCAAGTTTCTCATTGGTCTTTTAACCTACTCGTATGTCATTTTTTTTCATCACGAAGTTTCATAGTCTAGTTGCTATTCTATTCTCGCAGTGGTTAGACTAGATAACATCTCATGCTTCATAGTATAGCTTTTATTTCTCTTATATAGTACTTATATTTATTTATCTCTCATTTTTTGGTTTATTTGTTTCATTGATTAAGTAGTATTTAGACTTGTTTGAATCACATCCCAACATTCATTATTTGACATGCATATTTTTTTCTCATTCTTTATTTCTCTTTTTCTTCCCCTTTCTTGGTTTCATATAAATTGTGATGAATTATTGTATATTTTCTTTATGTCTACTCTAGGACACAAAAATCTCCATAATTTTTAGTTTTACCTAAATTGGAGAATTCCCTCATGATAATGGGGGCACTAGCTCATCATATATATACCCAAAAAAACACCTTCCCTCATGTCTCACAACATTCATATAAAACATACATTTATATAATAACATATCATTAAATTTAATACCCTTTAACAAAATATTTATTTTACTTATTAATTAATATAAAGTACTAAATAACTTAATAAATATAATGTTTTATTAGAAAATTTATATGATCTTTTAAATTAAATTAGATTTTTTTAAAATAGTTTAATATAATATTTATATAATTTTTTATTACTTAATATAACTACTCAATTAAATAAGATAAATAAATAAGATAAATCTCCATTACACTTATTAAAGTTTGTTTTTTAAAGAAAATTTAAATATTTTTTATATAATTTTTTATTAATTAATATAAACTATCAAAATTTTTAATAAATAAAATAAGACTCCATTACATTTATTAAATTTTTTTGGTAATTTTTTTTTATTATTCTATTAAAAATATTTTAATAGAACATTTATGTGAATTTAAGCTCTAAACCACAATATAACTAACAAACTTCTTTTAATCATATAGAAGCCCTTTCTATGGTGGTGAATGAGAAAGGTGTAAGTAATTGCATGTTGGGAATCGCTGTTAGGACCATCGAAATAAATTTATATTAGTTTAGAATGGAATGGAATATCTAACCCCATCTCAGCCAAACTAGGCCGATTATCTTTGTTGTAAGTTAAGTTTAATTCCAAACTATACCTATTATCTTGGTAATGTGTTAATTTTATTGTGTTATATATTATATATATTATATTATATGATAGGTTAAGTTTGTGTTATATATTATATTATATTATATTACTTAAGTTTATTTTCCTTTTAGTGTTATTTATATATATTAATATTTTTGGATTAAATGTAATCAGTTTTAATGGTGGAGTTGGTTATGAGTCATAGATTGTGTAAAGATTCAATATTTATCATTATTTAGATTCATTTTTAATTTTTTTGGAGTTACATTTCCATGTAAGATGAAAATATAGGAGTTACATATAGAAGTAAGTAAGATAAAGATATATTTAATTTTTTTTTTAAGTTAGAATGAACATATTTTTTTAGGATTATAGTAAAGGAGAGAATAACAACATTTCTCCTAAACACTATTACATAGACTTTTAATTTTTCAGAGTTACATTTTTAAGTACTTAAGATAAAGATATATTTAATTTTTTATTTAGAGGTAGAATGTACATATTTTTTCCAAATTGATAGTAAATGGGAGGATAACAACATTTCTCCAAACCATCATTACATCCACTTTTGATTTCTTAGAGTTACATTTGGAAGTACATAAAGTTGTATTTCGAAGTATGTAAGACTTGGAATTACATTTAGAAGTACTTATGATGAAGAGAGTTACATTTTTATTTATTTTTTAATTTTTTATTTAGAAATACATTGTACATTATTTTTAAATTATAGACATTATTTTCAGATTATAGAAAATGGGAGGATAACAATATTTCTCCCCCACCACCCTAATCAAACCTAATTTACACAACCTAATTGATATATAATGTAATTTTATGTAGCTAACATAAATTAATTAAATCCCAACTATAAATTAATTAAGTCCCAAAATTTTTGGATGTTATTAAGTTTGAATGAGTAAAATTCTTTTGGCAAGTGTTCAAATTGATTGTTCGGAAGTTGTGATACTTGTTGTCGCAATATATTTCGATATCTTTTGAAGTTCTATATATATCGATATTCTTGTGAAGTTCATCAGAAGGTGGAGTTCGCCCTATTAACTTGGGGATTTAGGGTTTCACAAAATAACTTGCAGATTTAGGGTTTCATAAAATAACCAGCAGGGCAAGGAATACTCCTTAAATTGCTTCTTGTAGAATTAGTTAATTCTCAGAATATATAATCTGTGGCGTGCTTGAACATTGCGTTGCCTTGGTTTTTTGTATTGATCGGATTAACACTCCTGCCTGAGTTGCAGGAGTGTATATTTACGGGAAGTTAGTTTTAGTGAATGTTGCATTTTTAAGTTAGCGGTGTTTGCCATTATTATTTAATTTACATGAATTGATGAATTGCTGTTTCAGTATTATATTAATATTATTATATGTTGTTTTAATATTATACTATTCAACTTTTATATTTTATTTTATTGGATGTTCGTTTTAATGTTATATGTTAGTTATTGTTTGTAATTTGAATATTATTTTGTTTATGTTTTTTAGTTCATTCCTGGAATGTTATGATAGTTATTTATTTGCAGTTTTATTTAGTTTGTTTTTATATTTTTATATGATATTTTATTTTATATTATAAAATTATTTTTGTTTTCTTTTAAATATTATGGGTAATGTTATTTTAAGTATAATTTGTATGTAACAAATATATTTAATATAATTATGTTTGTTTTAAAAAATTGAATTAATTAACTGTAATATAGTTTAATGTAAAGGTCAAAATTGAAATAGATGATGAAATTATGTTTAAAAGATTCAATTAAATTTAACATATTTTTTTATCTATAAAATATTGATGATCAACATCACATGTATAGCATATTTATACTATAATACAGTAAGAACTTGCATTTGGATTTTTTCCCATAGCCATTTTTTATCCTATTCCTTTAGCCATGAAGGAGAAAGACCATTTTTAATCCTATTTTTTCCTTGAGTAAAGAAAATCAAGGAAGGTGATACGTTTTCTCCTACACATCTCGAGGGATTATGATCATCGATCACTTATGAGTGATCAATGTTGGAATTATCGAACCATTCTTTAGCCTCTGTCACCTAATTCTTTACAAGTGATCATTGTTTCTTATTGATGGATAGGAATTTATTTTGAATATTCTTGAATATTTAGTTGTTGAATTTGGCAATGAGTAAGGAGTAATGAGTAAGGAGTAGGCATCTCCATAGTGCAAAGAGTGTGTAAATATACATGGAAATTTTAAAATATATCAATAATTCTTTACAAATAATCATTGTTATATGGATAAGAATTTATTTTGAATATTCTTGAAGGTTTAGTTGTTGAATTTGACAATAAGCAAGGAGGAGTAGGCACTTTGAAGGTTTAGTCGTTGAATATGGCAATGAGCAAGGAGGAGTAGGCACTTTGAAGGTTTAGTTGTTGAATTTGGCAATGAGCAAGGAGTAGGGACTTTTGTAATACCCCTAGGTTGAACCCCAATTATAAATGTAAATACAAATATACTTACTAGTGAGCCAAGATGTAGAAAGGAGAGTATGCAAATATTAATGAAAAACACAACACATCATTGTGTGTAGACCAACCATGTAAAAGAGTATGGTGGACTAAACTCAACTAGTTAGGGAAAGGGAACTAAACATTAAGGATAAGGGGCTAAGCTAGAGAGCTTAAGCCAAAAATGAATATTATATTAATATTCCTTAAAGTATAAAGTATGGATAATTAATTTATCCTAAGTTCTAAGGATGGGGACAAGTGGGCCAAAGTAACTCTCAGCATGACAAGTGTCAAATTAAGGACATGCATACAAAGAGTTTGGACTTAGCGCATTTTCCATTATTCCATCATTTCCTCCATTCCTTCACTCACGGATTTCAGCTGTCCTCCATACCTCTTTGTCACTGGGAGAATAAATGTACCTTACCCAAGCCATTATTATACATGTACCATACATGTACATGGTTAACTTAAGAGTTGGACTAAAGAAGTGGGTTTTCAGGCCCGTGGGATATTGAAGAGGCAGATTGTGAGGCCCGTTGGCAATTCTCTCCAGGTGAGAGAATTGTTGGGAATTGATCTCCCAAAGGTGTTAGACTGCAGCTACAGGGCTTTGAGACTTTCTGTGTGGCTCATTGTTGAATCCATGGAAAGGAAATGGGGTAGTCGAAGGATTGTTGAGCACAGAAAGAGAATATTTTATGGGGTGGGACAGGCATGTGGGGAATGGGGGACTGTAGGCTGTCATTTTGAGTTATCACATATGAGGAAGTTTTTCATGTTGTCGGAGATATATCAGCCTCATTAAGAATTCCTTTACCCGGGTGGAGTTTAGTCCGAACTTGGGGGTGACCCACTGTTGAGACCTCTAAGAAAAATGGTCTAAGAATGGGAGGAATGTGGAAGGTCTGCACGCAGTTGGTGGCCTTTTTATCAAATACAAGTTTCAATTGTGTGTTAAATTACAAGTTGCATTATTATTTATGCATTTTTATGGGTTTCACATGTATATGCTACATGTGTATTTATGTTATTATTCTGTATAAATCTGTGTATTTGCAGAGTATTTGCATGTTTAAATATTGTATAGAGCTAAAAAAATTCATGTGGCATAACCCAATAGTGGAATGTTGGGGATGCTACAACTTTTATGTAGTGCAAAGAGTGTGTAAATAGACATGAAACTCTTTAAATATATCAATTTGGAATGAAAGGACTCATGCTAAATTCTTACAAGTGGTACAAGTTGAAAATATTTAAACAAATCTTCCCAATTGGTAAGAGAATTGTTGGGGACTAACAGCTTATAGGTGAAAACTTTTGATTATAGGTAGAATGAGAGGATCAACTATATTTCACTATTGTTATCTATTCTTTGTATATTATTTATTCTTTATTTCCCTCAATTTTTTTAATTATTAGGAAAAAATTTATTTTAGGATTAGTTAAGAAAAATAAAATCTAAATTAAAGTTCATTGAAACATTGTTGGACCATAAATTTGGAGGATTATTCTATTTAAATAGGGAAGAGTCTAATTAGGCCTCTTACTTGGGATTAAGCTCAATGACAATATTGACTCTATTATTTAATTATTTTCCTAATTATTTACATATTTCTCACTCAACAGTCACCTTCCCTTCCAAATATATAAATACCAAACTTCAACACTCGTTTACTACATATGATTTTTTTGGTGTCCCTAATGATGGGTGGAGTGTCCATTCAAAACATTGAATGTTTCGAAAACCAATTACATAGTGTTCATCTAAAAATAATTTCCATTAATCCCTACTATTGAGTCTCAAGAATCAATGCCCTATAAACGAATAAGTCACCTAAACCTAAAGTTGTTGAACCTAGAACTAAGAAGATGTTTTACAAACAAACTATATCATAGTTAGAGGCCCTAGTCGAAAAAATTAGGCAATCCAAGATGGAGGAGATAGACTAGGTGAAACATTGACCAAAATTCAAGAAATGGGTTATGGTCCATGGTAAATGGAGTGATGAAACCCTCATGCTATAAAAAGTAAATATTAGGTCATATCTTATAACAACACATGTAGTATTGGATGAGTGGAATGAGGAAGAATCTAATTTCATAATCAACCATGAGGTACCTATATTTGTTGATTTAGGTTTCCATGTCCCAAATTATTCTAGTAGGTGAATCCACTCTCACCTTTCCTAACACCTCAACAATGTGTAAATTCCAATGATTTTTTTCAAGATGGAAGAGAATGAACAAGGGATTGAATCCCTAGTATGTTCTTGAGGAATGGGTGAAATTCATAATCCACCTATCACATGTGGAGAGTCTCTAAAAACATAAGGAGATAATTACCTTCATTAATTCATGTCTAGCTAGGGCTAGAATTCACAAAGTATGGTATTCACAAGGAATAAGTGGGGAGGTGAACAAGCTCAACTACTACACCAAAGTCAAGGATATGTTCATTGAAATTTCATGATAGTCAAGCATAGTCACATCAATTCCACCAATGGTGAGGAAATTTTTATCCTGGATAGTCATGTCTTTGCAAAACAATGAAGTTGAGGAGGAGAAAAAAGTACATAATTACACAGTACCTTTTGTGGTGGAAGTGGATTCAACAAAAAATTCCCTAACAAGGAATATGACCAATTGGAAAAAAACAAAAAACGCAAAACCTAGTTTAGTTGACTCAAACATCTAGTTGAGTTAAGATGACTTGGATGCCTTCATCCATGGTGTCAACCAACTCGAATTTCAAGAGATATGGTAAAGAATAAGATGGACCAAGTATACCAATAGTTCCTCATCGGAGAAGATGATAGGAAAAGGAAGATGACTATGGAGTATCCCACCAAAATAAAGAAAGTCCTAGCATCAAGGGTTGGGAACAAATACATAGAATTCATCATTAAATCCAAGAAAATAATCATTAATGCACTTAAAAATGAAATAAAATTCAAGAAGAAGCTATGAATCAACCTCGATAAAATTTGACAATAACATGTGGCCAAAGTAGAAGAAAGAGAGATAAAAAAGAATATGACTGAAGAAAAAAGAATCAAAATCAAGTTGCATTTCCCCAACCAACAACATCATCAACTCAACTAAATATCAAATTGAATAATTACCCCTTGTCTCAAAAGGGGGCTCTCATAGCCCATGAAGTAAAAACCCAACAAAAATTAGCTACAACATTCAGAACTGACAGAGATAAGAAACAAGAACAGAGTAGTTTCTAAAGAAGCATACACCACAATTGTTTGTTGATCAATAATAGAAAATATTTTTTTCCACAAGGTTGAATCAGTATGAGAAACCAATAGAGAAAACAATAGAGAGAACTCCTAAGAAACGACCACTAACACCTTCCACAGTAGGCCCAATGCCCAAAGTACACAAAAAGGAAAATAAATATAAAAGAATGAAAAAGAGACAAAAAAAAACCTAGAGTTTTCACCAACTTTTGGTTGGAAGGTGACTAACAAGGAAAATACGCAATGGCCTTTCATGTAAAGGATTCCTTAGACATAGATATCCAAGAATTATATAGTGCAGTGAGTAAGGATGGATTCAAGAGATGGAGTGGATCCTCAAAGAAGTTAGGTTAGTGTTGATTAAAGGAATAACACACATGGCATGCCAAAAAAAGGAAGGTAGAAGAAAAATTGGGAATTATCCTAGTTGATTCACCAACATATTCCCTTGAGCTCATACAAACCCCCATTGATGATCTAGTTGATTATCATCAACAACTGCTTGCAAAACTAAAAGGTTGAAGGTTGACTAGACTAGGATAATTTTAAATAAGGAGCACCAATAGTTTGATGAAATGAAAGCTTATCTAGCAAAAACTAGTGCCCATGATCTAAGCACAAACGCTTTCCTCACAATTGGTTGAACTATTTTCCCAATATTTGCAGTTGACTAAAAGTGAACGAATCCCTATTTTTGGAACTTGATAGTAGGAAGGGCTCCACAAAAGATGGATGGAGTTAGGACACCCTAGTAGCATAGATTTAAGAAGAACAAAAAGTGGAAGCTAACATACAAGTGCATTAGAAGGAGTGGTTTCATAAGGAAAGAACAAACAATTGGAGGCCAAAATAGCCTCAAAGCATGTTTGATATGCTCACAAGAAAGTATAGAAAATGAAAGGAAAATATAATTTGAACTTAGCCATCTGTATTTGAAAATTTGATTCAAAAAGAAAATAATGAAAGTCAAAATAGAGCTTACTTTAGAGGAATGGAGATATTTTGAGAACAAGTTGAAGAAAATATACCTTAATATTTATATTAATTGTGTAGAAGTGGCCAAATATCTCCACTCATAGTACACATCTCTAGAATTTCCTCCCCAACCAAGATAGAATTTTTCCATTCCTATTACATTAACATATAAACTAGCTATGCCAAAGGGATCAACCATAATTATATTTTTATAATTTTTCAAGAGGTTTGAATCCCCCTCTCTTTGGATGAAAAATACTTTGAGGTTGGGGGAGATATTGGAGGGGCCTGGTAAATTATTCCACTAGGATAATGAGTTGATCAATGTAAAGATTTAGGTGACTGTGAAGCTAAATCAACTAAATAGCCAGATCAGTCCATTGATTGGTTGGCTCGACTAACCAAGGTAGTTATGATTAGTGAAACTACATTCTATTGATTCTTAATGTACACATAATCATGTATCTATAATGTATTCGAGATATTGGTGATCATGTAATAAAAGACTACTTGTTATTGGTTCTACCACTACTTTTCTTACGTTCCTCCATATATAAATGCATGCATGCATATTAATTTGTTGTATGTTATGCTTGGGAAACTTCACTAATGGTAACTACTTACTATATAATCCCTTATATTGTGATACAATGTTTCTTAAAAGGGGTGCAATTTTTTTTTCTTTCCCCAACAACCCAATGTCTTTCTTATTAATTCAAGAAAAAAAATGACCCAATTCTAGGAAACGTTTTATCCGTCCAAATCATTTCCTTCATCAAGGAAACATTTTATCTGTCCAAATTATTTCCTTCATCAATATGTATAGTGTCATATTTATGTCCAATCCAGGGATTAATTCATCCATACGATTCAATTTACCTATCTTTACTTGAAATTCCAAGTGACTACCCAATTTTAGCATCAAATTATCCATACAAATTTATTTACTAAACACATATGCAATGAATAAATACTTGTCCAATATGGGAATAAAATTACTAACGTAATTCGATATAATATAATTCAAATGAAATGTAAGTGGGATAACAAATATTGGCATTGAATGGATCGTATAAATTGATTTAATCCAATGATATAAAGTGCAAATGGGATTCCCAATATCGGCATCAGATTTTCCATATAAATTGATTTATACACCAATTCATATGCAATGCAACTGGTTTGCCAAAGCTAGGAAAATATTTACCCATGCGCTCCAATTTACTTATTCACAATTAAAATGAAAATAAGATACCAAATTTGGAAATTTATTGTAACGTACCCAACCCTCAAGTGGGTTATGTCACTAGGTTTTGTCACTAAAATGGCCTTCATAAAAATTTTCGCTATTCACATTAAATGTGAAAATAACCCACAACATGATATTAATACACATGCAATTATTTATGCTTTAAAAAAACGTAAATACAATTGCTTAATTCTGCACATACAACAACATTCAACCACACAAACAAAGATTTAAATGGATCATTATGCTCCCATCAAGCAATAATAACCAAATATAATTTAGAGTAAATTGAACAACAACTATATTAGCATTATACATGCATAATCACAACAAATAGCAACACGTATCTTATAAAATGTGCAATACGTTGCAAAGGAAGAATGTTCCTCCAAACCGTATCCTTGTTATTCTAGTTCTCAAAAATAAAACACCCCCAATATGGGGTTATGAATCCATAAGAGACGGTGGTCCCTAAGGCTGACTAATGATCCCCTTTCAATATTCAAACTCACAACTAATTCATGTCCACCATCTCTCTTTCCCTTAATGTGCACAACCGAAGGGATGTAATCCCCATTCATTACTCACAGTCCCTCAGGATTTTCCACTCCCCTCTAGAGCTTCCAACACAGGTTGGACAAGAATTCTACTTGTTGGGACCTCTTGAATTCTACAGTTGTAACACGAATTCACCCAACAACAAAACATGTGCTTCCTTGGATGCATTTTTAACAAAACTTCACTCATATTCCTGAAGCCTCTTTCTCCACAAAATTACAGCTCCAAAGAGCTGCCAAACATGCCCACAATATATACCTTCAAGCTTCAACACTTAGAACTCCATTGTTTGCTAGAAAAGTCCATGTAAAAACAATTCTCTATGCAAAAATATGAATGCATAATTCTGGTCTGCTACCCATACGAGTTTCCTATCCCTTCTCTTGCTTGTTTGACTTGTAGTCTTCCCCGAGATGATTGTAATCATCCCTCATTCTCTCAATAAATATGGGATGTGACTCTCACACCAACCCTCTTACATGAATTCAATAATTGGGCTCTAGAACACTCAACAAGTAATGGAAGGTTCATGGTAAGGATAATTTAAAAATAAATAAGAAATTGGTTTTGATTCAATAAACATGGGTAAATTCTCCCTCTTTGACCCCTTCCCTCTCTTGTGGAAAATTAGCCCCCAAATATCCATCCATGTCCATCTATAGTTGGAGATACATTATATTCATTATATTTCAATTTACATTGCTATGGATCTTTCCCATAGATTACATTTACAATATACATTGTGTTACAAGGTAAAACACTCTATAGCATGGGGAAAACAAAAACAGATGGAATGACTGCAGAAATAAACTATAATCCCAAGTATGCTATATAAATGAAAATGCTAAAAAGGAAAGATAAATATGCTACCTCGTCTGTACTTTTGATGAAGACCATCGTTGAGCACATAACTCAAATCTTTATGCCTGCAACTTGTCCTCAACAACCAAGATACACAAGCATATGGTGATAATATATAATGTTATCATATACAATAGAATAATCCATTAACATTCATAACAAATACACCCATGGAATAATAATTCAAATATTTCAAGATATCAATTGGACGAGAAAAGAGTATTTCTATTAAAAAATGATCAATAGAAGTGTATAAGTGACAAACTTCCATGTCGGTGCGTCTCGGAACCGAGAAACTAAGTCCCTTCCAGTTGGTCCTCCACCAAAGGAAATCTCATATAAGAGAGATAATGAGGTTCTCCATCAAAGAGGGAATAGCTTGGGGGTTGAACAATTTGTTCATAATTTAACGGACAAATGGATGCAGACTCAATGTGAAGTACTGAAAATTTCTCTAGAGTATCTTTTCTCTCAAAAGTTGAATTCTCTCATCTATCCACGGTTTCGATATGGCCCAATTTATAGCCTTCAAATGGAACTGAAGGGTCGAGTAAAAGCGTTTCCAGTATATGAAAGGTCAAGGATCATGGATCTTGTGACGTAACATGGAAACCTGACACATATTTTGATTTTGAGCACCAAAGTCGATGTACATGGGATGTAGTGGTGCAACCTGTGTATATGCATGTTGTCTAATTTGTAGGGTGCATATATGTGGAAAAATATTGTTTTTTATCTCCGGGAAGTGCAAAAGGGGACTTCAAATCTGCATAGGGAAATGGAAAGGCCTTCTGAGAAAGTTGCATGGGGTGAGGAAAAACTTACTATAACATATGCCCCCTAATGTGTGAGGTCACAGGAGTATCTGCAATGACCAAAATATATTATAATTCCCAGAAGTGGAGTAATGGAGACTCGGTTGCAAGAACTAGCTTCTCATGAGAATATTAGAATCCATAATGACTTTGTACACATTGATGCCAATCTGAATTACACTGCAGATCCATGTGGGAAAATACCAAATAATTGTTCATGTCCATGAATAGGCAATACAAAGTAGATACATGCCATAGGTTGTCATAGTCACGAACAAGGCTCGGTGAAAACCAATCTCAAAATCCATCTGAAGATATCTGTATACAATGGAGTACAATCTAATCTCCCATGATCATTGAAGTCATATAGGTACTGGTCCAATGAATGATAGCAATAAGTCAGGAAATTTGCTACTATAAACTTGATGTCTTCAAGCCTTTTGCACGATCCTCCAAAGGTGCAAGTCTACATAATGTGAATAGAGGGGTTGAGGTTGAATACAATGAGACTTTGTTTGATTAATGGTCATTAATGTATATCATTAACAAACGTGAGATAGCCTACCGATAATGAAAGTAGGTATCAAGGCACTAAGTACATTCTTACAAGTGTGAATAAAGGTGTTGAGGTCGAACACTTGAAGAATCGATCGATCAAGAGACATTGATGTATTCCCAAGTGTCGATGGAGGGAGAACTTGCCACTAATTACTGCAAGCCTCTAGGTACTCATAGGACTCTAGGCCTCTTTTCCATAATATATGAGTTGAATTTGATGGAAGGAGACTCGCTGAAAGGAGAGAATTAAGGCATCTCTCATCAGTCAACATGAGGTACAAATCAATAGCTTTATGACTTGTAGGAACTCGAACGAAGAGGATGTTCACAAACCAATGACCTTGTGCATATTTTCCATGCACCAGATGCAAGTAGTGCATGAAAAAGACCCTCTGAATAACATCCAATAAGGAAGACTTCAGACAAAGGTGAGGAAACCACCAATAAGGCTAATGGCATCCAAGGCACTACATTAATCCCAATGTGTGAATATATTTATTGTCGTCGAACACAAGGGAAACCCTCAATCAATGACCAATGAGGAAATTTCGACTGACGGGTTCAAGGTTACCCACCTATAATGAAAGTAGGACCAGGGTGCATGGTACGACTACAAATTCATGTAACTCTGAGACACACTAAGGGTATGGCTGACATGCAAAGTCAAGATTTATGATAAATGGATAAAACATGCTTATAAACATCCTTTGAACAAGATAATGAGACATATGGAGGACTTCGACATCATAGACTTGATAATGAAACTTTGTGGTGCACGAGGCACCAATCAAACTCTCCATAGGGACTGGAAGAGTAACTAGTCGGAGGAGTAAACTCTAAGTAATGAGCTCAGCTTCCTAAGGTCATGCTAAACCCAAAATTTGGATAACAAGTGGAATCAAAAGTTTGTTCTTTGTTCAAAGGTGACACGACTACTGCCAATATGAGATAATATTCTTTTCTTAGCTGTATTTTTTTGTTTTTTCATAGAAAAATGAATGTTATGATACAATGGAGGAAATTGGTGTCGCAAGAAAGAAACTAGTTCCAATAGTGAAACACACCTATGCTCAATGCAAGGAGGTGCATGCAAGATGTGGACACTCGGGGGAATTTTTCCTTTTAGAGTATAGGGTGTCAAGATACAAAGGATATAAACAAAGCTCTTCTTGGCTAGTGATGAAAATTGTTGAGGTAATAGGATTTTAACGAGAAAGAGGGAACTGGAAATAGGTTGAATACTGCAAGGAGGATGAAATGTAATTACAACTTAACTCCAAATAATTCCATTTTTCATAAATTTAGTCCCCTAGGCCCGAAAAAGTATAAAACAATACCTAGGAGAACTCTTCTAGCTAATGATGACTAGAGTATTCATTTTTAGAAATCAGACTACTTCGTCTGAAAAAGGGTTAAACTTACACCAAATAGACGTCCTTTCAAATCCATTTAATGATTGTTAAAGAAACAAGTTCACTCGAAAATCTTTTCACTTTTTTAGAGAGTCTGAAAAGAGATTAACTAAGATTCGGGGGGACTCCCATAGGTATAGGTCAGAATGATTATGAGTAAGAATATGAGTTTTTAATGCAAAGTCATATTGGAACTATAAGGGACTCTCGATCCTATGGAATAACTTCTGCATGGGCACCGAATGGCACAAAGGTTCTAACTAGGGCACCCATGTTTGGTAAGATTATACCACTTAATAACGACACTTCTAGTAGTAGTAAGAAGGTTTTTTTTCACTAATAAATAGGTTCTTACCTAAGGCATATGGATCATAGTCATATCATAATGAAAATATGCAAGACAGAGTGACAACCTATCCTATATGTTGGTAAAATAAAATGCATGCCAAAGTCACAAATGGACGATATGACGCTAGAAACCACAAAAATCCTTGGACAAAACCACCAAAACCAACTCCTTCCACTCCACCATTAGTCCACTAGGTCAAAAAATTAGCATAAACTATATAAAGTGGATAAAACTTTTCTACTAATAGTAAAAATAACCAATTTTACCATACCATTTGATTTTTTTACTCACATAGTGCATTTTGGACCAATTTTCCCATAATCTTCAAGTGTCGATTGCAAGAGCTATGATCAATGGAATTGAAAACCATATGGACCAAGTAAGTGCTCTTTCCCTCCTCTTCATTTCTACTGGTTTAAATTTTAAATTTAATCCACATCTTTTTAGTATTTGAGCGTGTACCATATAAATTAGGGTGTATGCGAGCTATAGCTTATCGGTTCATGTATGTGGAGACATGTATGTAGAAAAATACACGTGATTATTAACACTAAAGCTTGCGTATAAGTCCACAAACAATTTTTTAAATCAAATTGACTCAAAAAATGGTTTCGTTTTGACAGGATAGTGCTCGAATGGAGAGAGAGAGAATGAGGAAGTAAATGCAGCAAGGGAAAGAGATGCAGGGGCCCAACTATCTCTAAAAATATGTGGAATTTACAAATTTTGGGTTCTCAAAGGAATGAGAGCTCAAGTGATTTTAATCCAAATGCTGGTAAACGTTTGGGATTGGGATACATAGGCTTTCAATCTTGATGGGAAACCATTGAGGATTGAAGTAGATGATATCTATTTTATCACAAGATTTTCTTGTCAGGGCGAGGTGGTGAATCCTAAAACTCCCGGGAGATGGGGGTGGTATGAAAATAGAGGACTACATTACCACCCACTATGTTGCAGGCACAAAACAAGTAGGGAGCCAACTCCCCATCAGGGCGATCGAGAACATTAGTCTAAATATCATTGTTATTGTACTTACATGGATCACGGGGGTTGTCTCATTACACTAGGCATCAAGGCCACTCATGTTTTACATAGTGGAGTGTTTATGACCCATAGTTTATGATTGGTGCACCTCACTACTAGCTAATGTGAAGAGCCAGTTGAAAGATTGTAAACAGGGGAAGAAACAAACTTCATGTTCACATCCATCTTGTGTTTTTTTTCTTTAAGTGGGTTCTAGGTTTGAGCCCTAGAGTAGAGACAATTCTATGTGGACTGTGCAATCCATCCACGTCACGGTGGACCGACGTGATGAGGCGGTTAAGAGGTGGTAGGGTGGAAACCCCCTACAATGATGAGTTATTCATCTGGTGGCATCAATAGGTGATATCCATAGACGACTACTCTTATGTTAGGATCAATAACAAAGGAGATCCAGATATTCCTTTTCCACCAGGCTTCGCCTATGGTGATATAGGTATGAAAAGTTTTTATATATTTCATTTCTTTTTGTTTTTCAAAAAGAATAAAAAACACAAATATTTTTGTATGGTATCAAGTATTAACAAATTGGTTTTCATGCACATGTAGGTCTGTGACGACCAGACAGATTCTCATGACATCAATGGAGGGACCAGGGAGATGAGCATGTGGGAGGAGATGCGGATAGAGTGCTACAAAATGTGCAGGGTAACCTATCTCATTTGATGCACATGATTCCTATGGTTTAGGTGGAGGATATGCTAGAGGATATGAAATGGAAGGTGGTGGGTGTGCCCCGTGTGTGGGTGTGACTCTTCTGGCATGTCGTAAATGTTGTAGTGTGCTATCATGATACACATTTGATGCCACAGGCATATATTCCATGGCAATTATATCCACTGGCCATACATGTATTTTGAGGGTGTGAGCCCCATTTTGTACTTTGACACCATATTTTTGGAGAGATGAAATATAAAAAACATTGGTCCTCAGATTACTTATATATTTTACAATGTGTACATTGATGAAATGTGTTTCCTTTACTTTAGTTATGTGACAAATTCCAATCTAAAACATAATTACCATATGGATCGGATACATAATTAGAACTTCTAGGTATGTGATTATAAGTAATAAAAACAAAGTATCGCTCCAAAAGTTGTACTCATAGGAATCGTTGGAGTAGAGTATGGTTTATCACATGGTAACTTCCATTTAACTGACATAGTACTAACTAGGAGTCTAGGAGAACATCTAAAGACCGAACACCATGTTAAATGGCATCACGCAAATTCTCTATAACGATGCTATACTCAGCCACATCATTCATTGATGGCTTCAAACAAATGCCATCTGAAGACACCAATTGTCCCTTGGGTGAGTAAATGACCCAAGCGGAGGAATCCAAGTTATGTGTATGATGACTGGAACCGTCTGTGAATCCTAAGTAAACTAAAGACTTCGTTGACATCTTCCAACAAAGGGAAAACTTGATAAGCAAGCCGATGACACAAAGGAAAAGATATATATACACTAGTATACAAAGAGTCACGCCCAATATTGAGGGCTCAAGAAAAATATCTTTTCAGGTAGATCCCATTTCTGGGCTCAGACAACATATTTCCTTCATAATCTTGCAATTCATAGGCCATTTTTTCTAAAAGACATCGCACGATATAAGGATCATGCCACATGGGTTTGAACTTTCCTACCCTCAACGGTTATTTGGCTTGGTCATACAAGAGGACCAAGTCACCCTCAACATGCTGCTGAGGACAAAAAAACCTATCATAGTAAACCTTAATACGTCGTTTATTTGATTTGATAGACGTAGAGACATATTTACGTTGCCCATCTAGGAACTCTAGGTGTACGAGGTGTTCTTCAAGGTCAGAAGTGTCAGGTAGGAGCTCAATTGCTAGTCTGAGGGAAGGTATTTCACATTCAATCAGAAGGATCGAATCCACACCATATATTAACTAAAAAGGAAAAAATTGGTGGAAATTTTAATCGACGTTTGATTTGCCCAAAGCACAGGGTAAAGCATTAGATGTGAGTCATATTTTTCTCTGGCTGACATTTTTTTTCAAAAATGGTCTTGAGATATTTATTCACGGCCTCTACTTTTCCATTTTCATGGGGATAATAAGGGGAATAATGACCATGCTTACACCCCAGTTTTGATTCTAACTTATTCATCATTTCATTCTGAAAGTGACTGCCATGATCAGTGACAATATCTTTTGGGATTCTGAACCTGGCTATAATTTGGTTGAATACAAAGAATTATGTTGTCTTACCATCATATTTAATGGTAGACATGGACTCTATCCATTTAGTGAAGTAATCCATGACCACGATAATATGTTGATGCCCACCAGACGAAGGGACGAAGTTGGGTTACAGTCCATAAAATCCACCCCCCACCTAATGAAGGGACTGACGGTGATGGTTGGGTGAAGAGGGGCTGGATGCAAGCTCATTTTCCAAGTGAACACATGGAAAGGGTTACACTACTTGACCACTTCGACACAATCTTTAAAAATTGACAGTAAAAAATAACCAACTCGCAATATTTTTTGGGTTGTCGCAAGCCCAGATAGATGACCACCACAAGCCCCACTATGAAATTCATTAAGAATGGACTCATATTCTTCATGAGTCAAGAAACGAAGCAATATGTTATCCACTCCTCGACGACAAAAATTATCTTCGATGATAAGGTAGTTTTTATCTTGATATTGTATACGTCATCGATTGTCTCTCAACAGATGCTGAGAGAAATTCAAGGTTTTAAGATAGATTAAAATGTCTCCATACTAGGGGTTTGAAGACAAGATATGGAAAATATGTTCATCTGCGAATGAATCCTTATGAATAATTTCTTCATCTAGTGAGGGTAAGTCTGATATTATCTCGACAAAACTAGTAGTTTCTTAGACTTTGCCGAAGCAAAATCAAGATCAAACTCTTGCAAAATAAAAATCCACTTATTGTATTTTCCCCCGATGATACAATAGCTACAGATGTATTGAAATTGATTGACATCAGCAACTAAGGTAGTTTTTCAAAGAAATATAGAATTTCATAATCTCTGGACTTCATGTACGGAGACCAAGGATATCTTCTCGACATGAAAATACTTATGTTCATGACTGACTAAGTTTCGACTAAGATAGTAGAAATTGTGCTCATGGAGCTCATCATCCTCCTGAACCAAAACCATGCCAATTTTCCCTTCAGACACAGAAATATAAATAAAGTAATCTCTATTGCAGTTTGGAGGCTTCATCAGAGGCGTCGATACCAAGGATTTATTAATAGAATCGATGGATTCTTGGGCTCGCTCATCTCATATAAACGAAGTGTCCTTCAAAATATGCATGAAACCCTTAGTTATATTGGCATAGTTCACTATGAACCGACATAAGAAGTTATCCTTCCCCTATAAACCCTGAAGTTGATGAATATTGTGTGGGGGAGGAAATCGAAGTATTGCCTCAACCTTCATAGAATCCACCATGATCCCATTCTCAGAGACTAAAAATCCTAAAAGGCGACCAGACCTAACGCAAAAGATGCACTTGTGAGGGTCTAAAATGGTGTGATAATAACGAAATATCTCAAATACTAGTTGAAGGTGAGTAGAGTGATCTACTCTCTTGTGAGAGTGAGCAGTGAGATCATTGAGGTAAGCTTCGAAAATGTGCTTCTCAATTTTTTTCTCAATGTTTCCCTCAAACTAGCAGATACAATTTATCTTCTCAACATGTGAGTTATGTAAAATGTGGGGTGTTCAGTATTCTACAAGTGAGAAGAAGATAAGGGAGATTTCCATAAATATTTAAAGGAAACTAAAGCTAGAAAGAGTGGCAATGAAAGCCAAGAAAATATAGATAACAAAACTAGAGAAAACAATTATCTCTTTGGAAGTAGATCCCAAAAATACCAAGGATGTTGGAGACTTGATCAACCAAAAGGATAATCGAATTAAAGTCTTGAAAAACAAGCTAAATATTGTATAAGTACAACACGTACTTGAACTCCTCAACTATAAGCCAATCATGAAGAAAAGGTGAAGTTGTACCAAAGACTGGTGGAAAGCTAGAATACTATAGAGATATTTCAAGTAGAAAATCAGTCTTTGAGAGAGCAATAAGAGAAACGTTTGCATATATATAAGAATCTAAAGTTCTAATTATTCATTTGGATACAGATGAGGGCCTTGCCAAGGTCATGTCAGAATTAAGTAGGAAGGAGATGAAGCTTGGAACTATCACCAATAAGCCCAAACTCTGGTTGGCTAAGATAACAGAGTTATAATATTAGGTCAAGAGTAGAGAGGTACTCTTCGGACATATAAATACTACAAAATAATAGGTTGAACAATAATTCAGTTAATCTCAAAGTGACAGGAAAAGAAGAATTAAAAGGATCCAATCATATGATTTGGGACCAGGTATCAACTCTTGTATTTCATAATTGAGAACAATTCAAATTAATTCAGGAGGAATTGGAATTGATCACTTTGGTCTTCAAAGATATTAAGAAGATAGCTTCAAAATTAGAGGGAAAGGATGAGACAACTAATAATATAATCAATTTTATAAATAGAATATCCAGAGAGGAGGTCAAAGACCTAAAATTTTAGATAAAACCAACATTTTTATGGATGCTAAAAAGGCCTTGGCCAAGAGAAGAGTCACACAGAATGCAGAGATAAGACAAATTATCTCAATAATTATTTTTCTGCATTCAAGAATATTTTTAAATAGGTAATTAGATTTGAATTTCCTAACTTTTCGGATGGAAATGGAGATCTATATCCATAGAAAAACTATCAGAAAATATTAGATCATAGGAGAAATGACGATAGCATATTTTCACAGCTTGAAGGACCACTAAAAGAACAATATGTAATGGATATGTTGGCTATGAATTTTGCATTGCTGTATAATCTTAGAATGATTTTCAAGAATATTCCCCCCACATCATATGAGAGATATTTTGATTTAGATGAGGAGACAAAGAATCTAAGACAACAACATTATCCAATGGGAAATGAATTGAATAATATGTGTCAATATTTAAAGGTACCAATTCCAAGGAAAGGTCAGACAAGTGGCATGCGCCCAACCTCATCATAAATGAAATTTGATTGGTTTTTACATATGTAAACAATAATTGTTTACTAAATAAATAACCACTCAAGAAACAAGCAGTGGTATCCAGAATCAATAAGTAATATAGGGTTAAAGAAATGGTTTTTGCGTGTATAGAAAACTATAAAGGAGTCATAATCTGCATTACACAATTTTCTTATTAGGAGACAAAGAGAGGAAGGGTATTTTAATCTAAAAGTTCAAATATTATCCCATATCTAGGCATATGAAAAATTATGAAAAAGAAAGAAGCAGGCTCGTAGGGATTCAATGACCTCTTGTTGTACTAGTTTGTAAATTCCAACTAATATCTCCTCCATTGTAACACTTTCTTGAGGATCCATCTCTTCCATTGTGAAATGTATTCTGAAAGTTCATCCATAAAATATTATAGAAACAAGTTAGCCCCATATATATTGTAAATGTGTCTGGTTGTTATGTAGTTGAGATTGATTTCATTTATATAACCAATCTATTTCAATTGTTTGTCTGAGACAATTGAATGCATGCAATTTTTTTTTTATATTATCTTGAATGTTTCAAACAAGAAGTTGTCTTAAGCATATAACTTCAATAAACTCAGAATGCACTATTGTTTAAAATGTTGAATTCTTATTTTCTAAGAACATAATTCCTCATCATAACCTACAAGATTTATTTGTGTCAAATAAATTGTATGTACATGTATTTATTTCATATATTCATTCACTCCTTAAACCCTAATATTATGATACACAAGAGGGAAATTTCCCCTATAGCTTGAGAGTTTTCCTAATAATCCTATCTAAAATATTTTATGACATGTGAGGAAATTGTTGAGTATTTATCAAAACCTTTTCCAACACAAAGTAGCTTTAAAAGTAAATACAAGTTTTATCTATGAGGATCCTTGGCATAGTTATACTGACAACCTGGAACACCTCAAGGACTAAAATCCTAAAATGGCACCATTGTGGGGGATGTAATTTTGAAGTTATTCTTCCTTGGGAGATGATAAGTTCATTACGCATTCTTGATAGTGACCAAGATTCAGGAAATAGGTTATTGATTTGTCACTTGGTGACTCCATAGAGGTAAATATAGCATCTACAAGGAATAATACTAGAAGGAACGTTAATCCTACAAGAATTCCAACTCCATCAAATCCAGAAGAGATGATTGCCTTGAGGAATATCAAAGAAAAAATTATGTCATATACTACAAGTAACTCTAATACATATCTTTTCCGTCCTTCTAATTATGGAATAGATAACTTTTGTATATCATATGATACACCTCTATAATTCCATTCTACTATAAAAATTCCAAACCAAACTCTTATTGATTTTCAAAATTCTCCTCTAGGTCTGTCCCATTCAACAAGTATTTGTTATAATCCTTTCTTGAAGAACCATATACCTCCATTATTCTCTCAATATAGCAATCTTATTCTCAAACATTTAATGGTTGGAGTAGGAAGAAGAGGAGGGGGAAATCAATCACCACTCCACTGCCAGTAAACCCTTGGGTAGCAGTCATGTATGGTCCTTTAAATATTACCCACAATACACATGGCACTATAGATAATTACCTGAATTTGTTTCCAAAATTTGATGGGGAAAGAGTATAATTGTTGAATAACACATGGTTTATTTCCAAGCTTTGATTGATAACTTGTTTTTGGAAGATGATGTTGTGTTCATAAGACTCTTTATCCAAATGCTTGAATGGTATGTAAGGAAATGTGTTGGCCCTTGACCAAGTTTTGAGGAACACTTGGTCATATTTGACCGTTTTTGGGACTTCGATAGCCTGTCGAAGATGGAACGCTAGACGAAGCAGAGATCATGGGAGCTCAGACCACTTTCAACCCCTTTTTGGGTTTTGGGAAAATGTAATGGGAAAGGGATGTTGGCCTGTGGGTTTTCCCACACTTAGGCCACTTTTGTATGTATAAATAGATGTCTAGGTGAAGTAATTAAGAGGACGATAGCATATCTATGTGATGTAAGCTAAGTGCTAGTAGTTCTCTGTGCATGACTGTAGAAGGGTTACAGAGCTAAGTGTAAGTTATTATAGAGATTATAGAAGGCTTTGTGCTACAACGCAAGGAATAGGGATCTAGCGAGATGCATAGATCTTCTGTCCTGTGCGCAGAAGGGTTTTTGGTGACTGTTTGTTGTAACTGATTGAGGACATTAATAAAGAATAAGAGTTGGTGGACGTAGCCCCAGAGTGGGGGTGAACCACGTACATGTTGTGTTTCTCTACCTTGTGTGATGTATCGATGTGTTTTTATGTGATGAATGTTAGATAGACTTGATGTTTCTTTGTGCCTAATAATGTGAATGAATGCTAGATTTGACATATATGGATGTGCTTAGTGCTTGAATCTGCTAGATCTAATGTGTTCCTTTTATGTTAAGTGTTATTAGATGATGGATCTGGTTTCATACTGTGATATTCTATAATTAGGGTACATCTGCGTTGTTAATAAGAACTTAATATTGATGAAGATTAATTGCTAAGTGTTAGAATCAAAGATCTGTATCCCAGCTAAGGTTGTAGACATCTGAGTCCTGCAACCACCCCTGCCTCTACCTCAGGTGAGACTTCATCTGCTTCGCAGGTGTTTCCGAAAGGGTCGGTAGTTAGGGTTTTGTTGGTGCATTGTTGTATCGTTGAACCCTGGGTCTGCCCCTGTCCAAAAAAATGGTTCTATTGCTGGGACCTGAAACTATGATTACTGGGAACAGGGAAAGAAGAAGCTTTGTGCAAAGATTTGTCCTGAAACTTTGGAAGCTCTGTGCTAAAGAAGGAAGGACATATATGAAGAAAAGAAGTCATATATGAACACTTTGTGCTCTAAGAAAGGTTAAAGTGGAAGTTTATGAAGAAAAGAGGTAAGATCTACAGAAAGAGGTAAGATTTGTAAGCTATGTGCTCTGATAGAGGTAAGAACAACTAAATTTTTTTTAGATCTTGAAGCTTTATGCTCTGTGAAAGTAAGATAAGTGAAAATTTTTGTTTCTAAAATATGGATCTAGGTATGCTTGATAGAGTCTATCCTAGCTTGAAAACTAGGGCATTGTTAGATGAAAGAAGGTTTGATATGAATAGATTTGGTAAGAATAATGATAAATATGTTATACTTATGCATAGAAAGAATGTTTGGACTAACCAATGGATGCATGATCCTAGAAAGAATTTTTTTCAGGCTAGCTACCATGATCCTAGTGCGTAGTACATAAGAGGTTGGGGATCATTCACAGGAAAGAGAGGATTAACCCTATGTTATAGTTGCAGAAAACTAGGCCATCTAGCTAAGGAATGCCCAGGTGGAAGACCTAGTTGTCTCTGTTGCAAAGATTTGGACCATGAAGTGTTGGATTGCCCTAGAATGATTGCTAAGCTTGAAAGAGTGAATCCGAATGAAGAAAACCCTAAGACAGCTCTAGAAATAGCCGAATCTCAAAAATAATCCGAGAAATTATTACTACAGATGAAAGAGACCCTGAATGACCACCGACATTTTAGGTTATGAGAGATCTTTAAAGAGAAAGAATGCATCGAAGTAAGAATAAAAGATTTTGACATTGACTGTGATTTTGATGAAGAAACACCAGTGAACATCATGCCGAAGAGAAATTGGGAAGCTATAGGAAGACCTGCTATGATCCCTTCACTAAGAATAATAGGAATCTTTAGAGGAAAGATGGTGACCCTATGTGGAAAGCTCACTCAGATATCTGTGAATGCTAATGGAACTTTGACAGAAGAAGATTTTGAGATTATCAAGTCTATTGAGGACAGCGCCCCATTTACCATGTTACATGGAAAACCTTGGATTAAGAGAGATCAAGCCAGAAAGAAAGAAGAAGAAAAAGTTTTAGAACAATAGAGACAAGAGTTAACAGATTTCATGACTAGAAGGATTGAAAAGTTGATTGAAGAACAAGAGAAAAGGTCAAGCCACTTATCGTTAGAGGCCCAGATGTCAAAGTTGAAAGAATGTTAGAAGGATCACAGAAGACCAAAGCACATGTCCCAGAAAAAGTAGAATTATTACCCCTGGGACTTAGGAGAGAATCTCAGTAGCGCGAAGTACCTATGTTCAAGGAAAGTAAGAATCAAAATGGGAAGAGAATCCCTGAGATGAAGATCACTGGAAAAAAGGATAGGAAACTAAGTAAAAGGAGAGCTAAGATTGACAGACTACAAAATACTTCAGAGGGAACCTTGTAGAATGAGAAACTTGCAGAAATTAAACATCGTTGAGATATCAGACTAGCGACATAGGACACTTCGTTGAGGTGAGGCAATATAGACATTAAAAGCTGATATAACCATTCGACTACCATTCCGAATAGGTCGAAAAGCATTGATGGTCCGCCACTAGACCATCAGACCACACCATAAATGGACAGAACATGAGTTAATATCACCTCATACCCGTTGCAAGCAGACCATTGTTAACTTTCTTACTTATTCCGTCAGGCCACACACCGAGAATACATTTTGCTAACTAAGAACTTGAGCCCACAGCTTGAGATTATTTTTCACTGTAATCATCGCCTTGTTCCCATACCCTCCACTATAGTTTCTGAATCCATTTCACACCCGATCTAATCGACCCCGAGCTTGTATGTCAGACGAGCTCAACGTAGTAGAGAAAGAAGTTGAAGAAGTTCTGGTTGAATTAATGACTGAGAGAGTCATGTCAGAAAGAAGGTTGTCTGTAGGTGTGCAATCGTCATCAACAGGAGGAGTCCAAGCTTCTCCCTCAACTGCTCACAGAGCAAGACCTTCCCGAACCATGACAGAGACAAGAATAAAGCACATAGACGACATTACAAATGCCAAGCTTATTCCATGCATTCTGTCGACTTACATACCACCGCTGAGCAGTGGGATTAACTGTGACAGTGTACCCAGAGACTTAGAGTATACTTTGATCACCGCGTACCTTCCGAAAGGGGTGCGCACAGTTAAAGACGATCAGGACAAGCTCGCGGCATTGAAGTGTAGTGACTTCAACCTCGACGACAGGAAATTCTATAGTATGCTTTCCCTTCACAAGTATCTAACGAAGTTGAAGGGAAAGAACTCAAATATTGTTCCACATTCTTGGACCTAGAACCTCGTGCAGTCTACATTATTGAATGTTATGAAGATCACGCACTTTGGCAGACATGAGGAGGTGAATGCATGCGTAAAGTTGCTTCTATCTTTCTATGATGGAGGATACCTATGGCTAAACTGACGCATCACTGTGGATCTGACCTTGATTAATCAGATCACAGGGCTTAGCATGCAAGGCCCTGACCCACAAGAATTCTACCCTGGCAAGACCTCCGACCGAGCATTAGCGCAAAGAATTAAGGAAACCTATGGCGATGTCGAGAAGGGCATGCAAGGCTACAAGGTAGCCTCTATCCAGAATGGCGCAGTGAACCTTTCCTATTAGCTGATTGTGAGCAATTTATTTCATAAGAATAGACCAACTCAAGTGACCAGATTTGTGGTCGACCTCACAGGGAAGTGCACAGAAGGATTACAGATGAATTGGGTGCGGTACCTTGTCAACCAACTAGAGATTGATTGCAGAGAAGCACAAGACTAAGGGTATGACTTCCACTTTAGTTGGATTCTCATACTGATCGCTTTCATTTCCTGGGAGCTACCAGAAGAAGCCACTTTCCCAAATATAGAACGCTTCAAACCACTGGCCGCAAAGTTATGTACGTTGCAGTATTCTAGCGACATGAGAAAATAGTGGTAGTGCAATTCCATCTTCCATGCTACAACCATTTGAAGATCGCAATCCAGTCTACACCATGCATCACCCCAAACACACTTTACAAGTTTAGAATCTTGATGAATTTCAACGCGGACCGCCACTTCACCTACATTACAACGTGCGCTGATGAGCATAAACAACAGCTCCAGTCATATTACAAATTGACAGAATATGACTTGGAGGAGATTACCAAGGAATGGTCAGCAAACCTCCTTGTTCCAGCAGACCCCGCAGAGATGTCCGATGTGGATAGCCCTAAAACTATGGAAGACACACCTGGACCAAGTAAACCAAAGAAAAATGATGAAGCGCATGATGTCCATAGCACATCAGTGGAGACATCTTCGACCTCATCTGTGCAGGGAGATGATGGTGGAGAACTTGGTGGCATGGAAGTCGAGAAAAAAAAAGGTGAAGTTACTCCACCTAGAGATGAAGAGGATCCAACTAAGAGAAGGAAGGTTACCCCACCAAAGCCTTCATCCCAAAAGAAATCCAAAGCCACCAGGGCTACATTTAAGACTACCCTTACCTTAGACAGCTTTGACTTCTTAGTCGCTATGTTGAATGATGCTTCATTGGAGATCACGGAAAAGGAAGAAGCAAAGTAGGAGGAGATATTCAACCGAATCAAGGGTGAACTTCGAGAAGTGCAGCAGTCACTACAATCCAGCCAAACAGTTTCTATTGCACCCTCGACAAGTGGAACATAAGAATCAGGACATGAGCTAGCCGAACTGCACCAGATCACCAATAAAGTTGAATCTCACCTTCAACAAGCTCAGGAAGAGACAGTGCAATCTACCCAAGCTTTGGCATAGGCACAGAAAGATATGATAGAACACTGCAGTAATGCAGAACAAGAAAAAATAGCTCTTCAAGCAGAGTGGGAGGAAGATAAAGCAGCACTACAACAATATAGGGAGAAATTGCTCGTAGATAAACTTGAAGTACAGGAACGGGTTCATAGAGCACTTCGCTCTGTGACGATCCTCGAAGTCCAAATAGAAGAATGAGTTCCATAGTAGGTGGCACAACTAGAAGGAGTGATCTAGTAACTTCAGCAACGCATCACAGACCTATAACTTCGCACTGTGCCTGAGACACCTCAAGAAATAAGAGATCTAAGAGAGGCCACTTCTCGAAGCGCGGTTGATCGACTAAAATCCTTTTCCTTGGAATACAAGAAGCTGAGCTCCAGAAGCGCCTAGACGTATGGAAGCCTCACGAAAAATCTAGAATTACAGGCATTAGATTCGTAACTCCAACATGCACAACAGCAAGCAGACATGTTACAAGTGCAACTAAAGGCCTTGTCACCAGTTGCGAGAATGAAGAGGTTTCCAGAGAAATGCACGACCCAAAAACAAGAACGCACACTCCAGAGTAAAGTAATGGATGTCTCTCAACGATTTCATCCAGTGCACAAAAAGGCATGTCAATTATTCACTGAACTTGAAAGCCAAGGAGTAGAACTTGAAGAGGTTCTAAGTACAGCAGAACAATGCCTCGAAGGACCAGTCAATGATGCACTTATTCAGGAGTTCACTAAGAAAGAAGAAATAGTATTGCAGTAGATCAAAGCATCTCCAGCCAAGCTCAAGGCATTCGAAGCAGAATTTCTCAGACCAGAGTGACTCAGGACGAGTCACAGGTGAGTGTTGGGGGCATGTTGGCCCTTGACCAAGTTTTGAGAAACACTTGGTCATATTTGACCATTTTTGGGACTTCAACAACCTGTCGAAGATGGAGCACTAGATGAAATAGATATCATGGGAGCTCGACCCACTTTCGGGCCCCTTTTTGTGTTTTGGGACAATGTAATGGGAAAGGGATGTCGGCCTGTGGGTTCACCCACACTTAGGCCACTTTTGTATGCATAAATAGATGTCTAGGAGAAGTAAGTAAGAGGATGGTATCCTATCTATGTGATGTAAGATAAGTGCTAGTAGTTCTCTATGCATGACTATAGAAGGGTTATAGAGCTAAGTGCAAGTTATTATAGAGATTATAGAAGGATTTGTGCTACAACGTAAGGAAGAAGGATCTAGCAAGCTGTGCAGATCTTCTATCCTGTGCACAAATGGGTTTTTGGTGATTGTGTGTTGTAACCAATTGAAGACATTAATAAAGAAGAAGAGTTGGTGGACGTAGCCCCAGGGTGGGGGTGAACCACGTACATGCTATGTTGCTCTTCTTTGTGTGATGTATCGATGTGTTTCTATATGATGAATGTTAGATAGAACTAATGTTTCTTTGTGCCTAATCATGTGAATGATGCTAGATCTGACCTATATGGATGTGCTTAGTGCTTGAATATTCTAGATCTAATGTGTTCCTTTTATGTTAAGTGTTATTATATGATGGATCTGGTTTCATACTGCAATACTCTGTAATTAGGGTACGTCTGCATTGTTACTAAGAACTGAATATTGATGAAGATTAATTGCTAAGTGCGTTGTTAAGTGTTAGAATCACAGATATGTGTCCTAGCTAAGGTTGCATACATCTGAGTCTTGCAACAATCCCTACCTCTACCTCGGGTGAGACTTCATCTGCTTCGCAGGTGTTGTCGAAAGGGTTGATAGTTAGGGTTTTGTTTGTGCGTTGTCGTAGCGTTGAAACCTAGGTTTGCCCTTGTCCCAACAAAATGATTTATAGGATTACCTTCTGCCACTATCAACACTTGGAAAGTTCTTGAATCTATGTTTATGAAGCAATGGGGAGAAAAGATAGATCATCTTTATTAATTAACATCATTTCAATCATTAAAATAAAACGCCATTGAAACTTTAGGATGATTCAATAAAATATTTAATAAACTCTACAATAAAATTCCTATGGATATCAAACCATTTCAAGCAGTAACAAAGGTCACATATTCTAGAGCCTTTGAGGCTAATTTTTCCATGATGTTTAGATAAAGAAGATCTACAACCCTCTTGTAATGCAAGATAATGCAATAGACATTAAGGGAAACATGATTTCCTCAGGAAAAATTAAGATAAGAAGATATTAGATTGAAAAGGATAAAATGAAAGCTAAATATGAATTTGGTCCCTTAGGTTCAAATAAATAATCTCAAGAAGATAAGATTGAGGAAATGTCTAGACTCATAAGGAATTTATCCAATAAATTTTCTAGGATTGAAGTTGAAGGAAACCCTCCCAATAAATATCATCATGATGAAGGTCCTAAAACTCATAATCAGTTTAGGAGACCATTTAATGCATATATTTTTAGAAGAGGAAGAAGGAATGAAGAACAACCTCTTAGACCTCTTGTTAAATCCAATGATGATAACAACTTAATTGACGATTTTGGAGAGGAATCATATGTTGAATTTCAAGTGAAAATAAATTTATTCAAGATGGTAATGAGGCCATTCATCTCACTCAAAATGATTATGAAAAATATTTAAATTCTACAACTCATTATGTAACTCGAGGTTGTGGTTAGGGGGGGTTATCATTATCCCAACATAGATTGTTTTATGATACCTTACAAGCTAAATTAAATAGGAAATATGATCTCAAACCAAGTCTTGTTATGGCTAAAAATGACAATCATTGACAATCCAAAAAACTGTCAGTAAATCAGTCTAAGGATAAAGAAAAATAATCACTAACTATTGTACAAAAGATAGATACCGAAGAACAAACAAAGGGGAGAAATTGACATAAAGATGTGGATAAAATTGTTCATCCTTTTAATATTGAGAATGAATTGGGAAAGATCAAAATACATGTACCTTTAGTAGAATTGGCCAAGAATAATATATGTCAAAAGAAAATTGAAAAGATCATGCATGGAAGAGATTTCAACAATCAATCAAATAATTTAAATGTACATGATGAATTCCTAACTATTATGTTTGGACCACATATAGATAATAAAAAGGACTCAATTACCCTATTCTATGTGACTCTAAATGTACATGATAATCTTCTACATAATTGCATGTTAGATTATGGGGCCTCCCATAACCTCGTGCCTAAAAAAATAATGGAGAAATTGGGGTTAGAATTTACTATAACATGCAATTGTTTATACTCTTTTAATTCAAGGATAGTAAAGTGTGAGGTTATGATAAAGTATTTGGTAGTGACTTTAGCAAAGTTACCAATAAAGAGTATCATGATGGATGTTGTTGTAGTTTATGTTGCTACCAATTATGGAATGTTATCGTCAATATCTTAGGCAAGAAAGTTAGGAGGTACAATGAAAATGTATATGACTTATGTTATAGTTTCGGTGTTTGGAGGAGAGAATATAATACTATATAGAGAAACCCAATTCTTATGTAGTGAGTGATCAAAATAATAAAAAACATCGCAAAATATATGCTTTTGTAAAAGATATGGGCTATTATATTTATTCAATAAATGAAGAAGTTGATCAGACCCCTATATATGAAACTATTCCTACTAGTTCTGATGTTAGAACTGATGATATTTGGAGATTATATTTTGATGGTTCTTATTCAAAGGAAGGTTCTAGAGGAGGGATAATATTAGTGTCCTCTATAGGAGAGAAAATTTTATCATCATACAAATTGGAATTTGAATCCACTAATAATGTTGTTGAGTATGAAGCTTTAGTATTGAGGTTAGAAGCTTCCAGAAAGATGAAAATAAATTTTTTCCATTATTTGGATATTCTGAATTGGTGGTACAACATGTAAAGAGTATTTATAAAAATAAACACCCTAGAATGAGAGCCTACAAAAATCTTATTTGGGAGCTAATAGATAATTTCTTCCAAGATTTTAATATCACTATTCTATAGATATTTCAAACAACAATATGTTGGAATACTGAGAGGGGGGGTGAATCAATACTATGTAATTTATTACCACTTTTAACCAGAATAAATAATCATTAACAATTTGTGCCTTCATTTAATATTTCATGAACATATAACCATGAGAAATATCAGATCAAATAACCAGATGCACGGTACACCAAAATTTACATGGAAACCCAAATGGGAGAAGACCACATAATGCTTTCTTATATGTCAAAAGAATACATTCATAGGAAGCACCAAATTCCAAATTCTTCAGCGCTAATTGAAAGGAGTATCCAACCCCCTATTTACATCCTCCAACATGAAGGAAGCTATAACTCCTTAATTTACTAGCTACAACTGGAAGGAGGATCCAACCCCCTAGTTCACAAGCTCCAACCTAAAGGAAGCTCCAAATCCCTGTATTCCCCAGCTACAACCAGAAGGAGGCTATGACCCCATTTCCTTGCCTCCTGCTACCTCTCTGAAATATATGTGTAGACCAAATATCACTACCACCGATACAATATGTCACTATCTCATTAACCTATCACTGATCAACATGTCACTGTATCCAACCTATCACTAAATCCAACATGTCACTGTCTCATCAACCTGTAATTGATCATCAACCTAGGTGTCTCAACCATGTTCTACACCAAAAACTTGTAGCATACCATGCATCAATTTTGGACCAACAAATGTACTATAACATGCATCAATCATGTTCCCTAAGATATGCCAAATGTAGATACCATAACATCAATGATGAGTAGCTAATCATGTATCCAATAATGTACCATGTACTAGAGAATCAATCATGTATAAAACTTGTACCATATACCATAGCTTCAATCATGTATAGACCTATACAATATAATCAATCAAGTTCCTCAAATTTACGAAGCATGTGCCTCATGCATATGCCACCATATACCAAGTGTATACCTCAACCATGTACAAACATAAGAAATATATGTCTCTAATAATGAACCATAACAATCATGTCATATACCAACCTAGATACAAGAGTGTAACTCACTCAACCTTGTAGCCAAGATGTACCTCAATCATGTTCCAATGCCTCAACAATATGCCAAACATGCCTCAATCATGTACCATAGCGATAACCAATATGTAACCTTGAAATCATAAACATAAACATACTTGTAATCATGTAGTTGACCTGATACTTAGTAATAATGGCCTATAGTCTTTCCTCGGTCTTCAACAACCTGACACTAGCATATTCCCAAATTTTATCTTATCCTTGTGGGACTAAGACATGATGTCATGTGGGGCCTCACGTGACAGACCCTAAGAAACCTCCGGGGGTGCCTTGCGGGACACTAGTTGTCTAAACAAAGGGGGTCATCCAAATTAGGGTTTAAAAAAAAACCCTATCTCTCCTCTATGACCCATAAACTCCTGCACTTCTCACTCTTCGCTACCTCATATTTCTCTGTTGCAAACTTGTCAAAAGATCACTAGTTCACTAGAATATATTCAATAGAATGTGTAAGCGAATGTACTTGTGAATGATTTCTTGAGATGTATGTATACTTTTTCTAAGTAACCCCTTTCCTTAACTTTAGGACTTCTAGTACTTTCTTTTTACAACCACTTTATCCTTTTATTTATTACCTATAACCAATTAGGAGCTTCTTAACCATTCTTTGGGGCTTTCAAATTCATGAGGTCATAACTCCCCAACCATGAGGAACCACATGGCGTACAACCTACCATTGGAAACAACATGAATAGGACTACCCATATATGAGGGGTTTGTATATGCTTGAAGTGTTCTTCAACCTCATTTTCCTCATCCATCTTCGGGACTTATGACCATACCTATGGGTTTCTTGTAGACTTCTTCAAAGTGTTTTCCTGTGAGGGCCATGCTTAATGCTACACCGTAAGGGGGGAACTTTGGAGAATTCTTAAATTATACCCAAAGATTCTAGAGGCTTCTATACTTACTCTAAACTTGACATCAATGAAAATCAATTTTCCAACAATCTCCCCCTTTGGAATTGATGGAAATATTCATGCTCCCCCTATCTTTCCTATGTCCAATAATCCACATGTCTACATGATTATGTTCTTTCTCCCCCTTTGAAATCAATGGAAAAGGGTAACTCCCCCTGACAACATGATTTTTTTCTTTCTCTCTTCTGGAATAATTCATCCATTGGTGCTTCCTGATGATGTGAATAGTTGACATATAACAAGCATTCATTCCTTTATTGTCTCTTCACAGCTGATTTTTGTTCCCTTGTCTTTTCTACAGAAATTGTGTGGAGTAGAAACTGTTCCAAGTTTTTGTCAAAGACACTGAAATGTCTCTCTTGGAAGAGGTTTAGTGAAGATGTCTGCAATTTGTTCCTTTGTCTCGACATACTCTACGTTGATATTCTTCTCTATGACTTATTCTCATAGAAAGTGAAACTTGATCAGAATATGTTTGGTCTTGGAATGCATCACTAGATTCTTGGAGATCCTAATAGCACTAGTATTGTCACAGAATATCGAAATAGGCTCATCATGCTTCACTTGTATATCTTGCAAGATTTGTTTCATCTAGAGAACCTGAGTACAACATGTTTCCACTGAAATAGATTCTGCTTCTGTTGTATACAATGATATTGACGATGTTTTTGTACTTAACCATTATACCAAAAAATTACCCAAATATATGTCTAATCCATTATTACTTCTTCGATCATCAATGCTTCCTTCCTAATCTGCATTTGTGTAGGTGACCATAGTTAGTTCTTTCCCTTTTGTATACCACAATCCAAACTTTACAAAAACAAGTTAGCACCATATATATTGTAAATATGTGTGGTTGTTACGTGGATGAGATTGATCTCATGTATATGACCAATTTTTTCCCATTGTTTGTCTGAGATAGTCAAATGTATGATTTTTTTTTTGATATTCTCTTGATTGTTTCAAATAACGAGTTGTCTTAAGCATATATCCTCAATAAAATCATAATGCACTATTGTTTAAACTATTGAATTCTTATTTTCTCAACACATCATTCCTAATAATAACCTACAAGATTTATTTTCATTGAATACCTTGTATGTATATGCATTTCTTTCATAAATTCATTCACTCATTAAACCCTAATATTATCATACACAAGTGGGAAATTCCCCCTGTAGGTGAAGAGTTTTCCTAATCATAATGTCTAAAATATTTTATAAGCTTTGAGGAAATTGTTGAGTATTTATCAAAACCCTTTGTAACAAAAATTAGCTTTAAAACAAAATCTATGTTTTAGCTTCAAGGATCCTTGGCATAGTTCCACAGACAACCTGGAACATCTCAAGGATTAACATAAATAATGTTCCCCAAATAATGGATTTGTTCTTTATAAAAAAAGAACTTACTTAGATTTTCATAAAGGTGATGTTCCTATAGCACTTGCAACACAAACATCAAGTGATTCTCATGTTCTTCTTATGAATTATAATAACAAGTATGACATCTAGGAACACAATGACAAACTTATCTAGATAATTCATGAATACTCCATTCATCAAGAACATAAAGACAACGGGTGCATTGGTCAATACAAATGGAACCACTACAAATTCATAATGCTCATACCTAGTTCAAAAATTTGTCTTATTCATGTCTTATTTCTTGATTCTCACCTGGTGATATCTTTATCTGAAGTATATCTTTGAAAATATATTTTCTTCTCTTAGCTAGTCAAAGAGGTCATCAATCCTAGGTAGAGGGTACGTTCTCTTCACAATTGCTTTATTCATCTATATAAAATCAATACATAGCCTAAACATTCCATCTTTCTTATATATAAAGATTATTGGGTATCCCCATGGTGAAACACTTAAGAATATATACCCCTTCTTCAACAATCTTTCTAGTTGCATTTGTAATTTTTTTAATTATGGAGTACTCTTTCTTTAAGGAGTGTTTAATAGTGAGGAAGATCCTAGTACTGAATCATCAGAGAAATATATATCCCTCTTTGGTGGAAACCCTGGTATTTCTTGGAATACATCCCCAAACTCTTGAAATACTGGAAAATATACAAGGCTTGGCTCTTTGGACTATTCTTTCTCCTCCACGTGAGCTACATATAATTGGCATCCTTCCCTAAAAAACATCTTCATTTATGAGGATGAAATCTCCCTTATAGAAATGGGTGTTATAATTCCTTTTATCCCTTCTTCATCAAGAAATGTAAATGTCTTATTCTGGAAATTTAGAACATCATGGTGCTTGTCCAACCAATCCATTCCAATTATGATATCAAAATATTGTAATGGTATGATATTTAGGTCAACCTTGGTGTTCAATCCAATTTGCATTTATTGTATATTCTCTAATAGCCTCATTGATTCTTCTTTTGGTTCTAGTGGCCATCCAAACCTACTATGATCTTTCAAGTTTACTTTTATTTAAATTAGAAGTTCCCACTATTTTAGGATTAATGTAACTATGGCTTTCTCTTGAATCAATTAAAAAAGAAACAAGTTTATTTATGATCTTACCTTCCACCGCAATCATACGGGACTGGTGCTTTGCTTGTCGATCTTTCAGGGATGCATATATCCTTTAAATATTTCTACCCATGGTTCTACTATAGTAGCATCTTGGTTGTTGTGTAGTGTCCTCATTTTTCCTTTATTTTGGAGACAATCCTTGTACATGCGATATTCTTTACATACCCAACATTTGATTGGTGGTCTTCCCCTTCTTCCCAAGGAGTCTTCCTTCTTGGATTCATTCTTAACATATTGATATTTCTAAGTTGTGCTAGGGTTGTCTCTATTGAAATGAGGCTTGAATCCCTCCATTCTTTGATATATATGTTGACCTTTATATTATCTCTCATGACTAAAGGGTACCTCTACATATTTTGTGTCTCTAATATGTAATCCAATTATGAACTTATATGCTTATACCCCTTTAATTCTGCAAAATTTGCAAGCAATAGTTTTGTTAGAGTTAGGAAAATTATAAAAATTATCTTTTAAATATATATGTGCTTCTTGTTCCCAATTAATTGTGAATTATTTTGAAATTCATCATATTCTAATAATGTTATGTTATTCTGCTATGAACTAGCTTTCGAACAACTATAATTATACTCAAATCTAAGCTACATCTAAGAAGTTATGCCCCTTTCAAGTTCCTAGAGCAATTTCCTTATGATGACATCATCATATCCACATGTCATCCACGTGGGCCTATCCCACAACCTCGAGATCACCTGGACCTATTCTACACCATCAGATACAAACATTTAGGCTCTCAATCCTACAACACTATCGAAAATATCTTCACAGACCTTTTCCTTATGGGGTGGAAAGTTAACAAATTCATATGATTTTCCCATAGCCTGCAAGCCTATTGGAAAACCCTTTATAGAATTTTTCCCATGGATCTCCTTCATGTGATACTTCTCCTCTGATCTTGTTCCCATGAAATTCCTCCCACAAGCCATTCCCTGTGAAATTTCTCTTGCGATCCAAAATTTCGTTGAATAGCTAGGATCTACACTTGATGCATTGGATGATCCACATCCTTGTGGGATTTCACTAAAAAATACTCCCTTCAGAATGACACTAATCACACCTTTTGATTATCCAACAAGAACTTCCCAAATAGGCCCTACTAACTTCCAATCTCCAATGGAAGTTCAGGATAAAATTTCAACTCCCATCAGATGGTCAAGATTTATCTTGGACATTAAGGTTAATCCATCTCCACCCTTACCATTAACAATTGTGGGTATCACCTATACTAACTAGTACATGGCCATATTTGATTCTCCCACCCTTGCTAACATGTCTTCTGACATGGCATGCCGACAAGGTTTATTGACTCAACAAGCTAATGTGGCATTTTCTTCCACATAGGACCCTCTCGGGACAACATTCTTTTTCGATAGATTGGATGGTGGGAGATCATGGAAGCCAATGGTTGAGATCTTCGCAGCACCCCAAAATGCAGGACCTTTAATCGGACCATTTGTTCCTCACATATCTAACATTCAATATCTATCTAATCTAATGACTCCCATCCATTTCGGGCTCCAATATGCATGATGGTTAACCCTCATTCTGACCTTCCAAAATCCAAATCTTGATAGAATTTTTGGCTTGTGCCTACAGGTTCCTCCTTTTGGAATGACATTTATCATTCCTCTAAATTTATCTACAACTCAAATATTGACACCCCTGACGTAATGAGTGATCCATTCCCTCGTGGTCTCACACCTACAAGATTATTCCATTAGGTTGTATTACACTTCAAAAATTTTCCTACAACCCACATCTCAGAGGGCTTGTGGACTCATTCCTACAGGTTTATCCTAATGGTACACCTATGGATATTTCTATGCCAGAATTCCTAATGGATTAATATTGATGCATCACAAATGGTCCAGATCCCTATGGGTTGAAGACTATAGTATCCCACAAGATGTATTTCCATGCTAAAATAAATCCACCACATGAACATCCACATCGATTCCATGTCGTCCCCACATGGACTCCACATTACTCTAACATCATTGTATGGAAACATATTCTAAAAGTTTCCAAATTTCTCCAAATTCCATGAAAATTTCCTATTTTTAAGGAAACGGTTAAGGCACCTAAGCATCCACCAGCTTGGCCTCTGTGCATAAGACAATATTTCTATCAATAAGTTATCCAAATCATTGAAAATTGTTCTATGATACTAATCTATAATGTACCCCAGTCCTAGGTACCTCTGAAACTCATTTTCCTAGGTGATTTCAATTTTCCAATACTATTCTTATGAATAAAGGACATGATAATGCACATGTAGTTAACAAGAAACATGCATGAATATAAAATAAAACATAACATGCCATGCACAACAGTTAAGAAAAACAAGCATGTCTTAAACTTATCACAAAGATAAATTAAATACATAATGGAAATAAATATCAACATAGAGAAACCATGAGATAAAGTTATATTTTCAAATAATCAATTGTGATAGAAAGATTTGCCTCACCCTATGCAAACTTGCACAGAAGTCCTTTTTCCATTTCCCTATGCAGACTTGAAGTCCCTTTTTTCAAATCCCAGAGCTAAAAAAATTATTTTTCCACATATACACGCCCTACCTATTGTACAACATGCGCATATGTAGGTTGCACCACTATAGCCCGCGTACATCAGGTTTTGTGCCCAAAATTAAAAAATGGTGTCGGGTTTCCATGTCACGTCACGAGATCCATGATCCTTGACCTTCCATATATTGGAAACGTTCTGACTCGAACCTTCAATTCCACTTGAAGAATACAAATGGGCCAAACCCAAGATATGGAAAAGAGGAGAAGAATTCAACTTTGAGATCAAAGTTACTATCGAGAAATTATTCACTTCATATTGAGTCTGCATCCCTTTGTCCTTTTAAGTCTGAACACATTGTTCAGCCCCCAGGATCTTCCCTACTTGATTGAGAACCTCATTGTCTCTCTTATATGACCTTTCCTTTGGTGGAGGATTGAAGTGGTGGAGGCCCAGTTGGAATGGACTTAGTTTCTCGGTTCTGAACCGTGCCGACACAAAAGTTTGTAATTAATTCACTTCTGCTGATTACATTTTAACATAAATATTATTTTCTCGTCCAATTAATATCTTGAAAATATTTGAATTTTTATTCCATGGGCGTATTTGTTGTGAATGTTGATGGATTATGCTATTGAATGTGCTAACATTATATGTTATCACCATATGCTTGTGTTTCTTTGTTTTTGAGGACAAGTTGCAAGTGTATTTCTTTGAATCAAGTGCTTAATGGTGGAATTCATCGAACATCTGGATGAGGTAGGAATTGTATCTTGTCTTGCTAGCATATTTTTTTATATAGCATACCTGATATTAGAGTCGATTTATGCATTCATTTACGTATGTTGTGGTTTACCCCTAGCCATAGAGAGATTTTCCTCGTAATAGAATTGGCGACCATATTGGGGATAGAATCTTATTTTTCAGGGTTTGGAGTGTTTTTCTCGTTAGATTGCTCTCGTTTATATTGAGTTTCTTGTCGAATGACTACTTGAAATCCTTTGTTCATTTTGAGTCTGAGTTCCTTAGCCTGGATATGTTTTAACACATATATGCAGGTTTTTACCTGACAGTCATGTACATACACATGTTGTCATTTTGCAAGAGCTGTATATACGCGCTTTTCCCTTGAACAGTCGTGTACATCACCCTTTTTTTCTTGGTTGTTGGGTGTGATGGTTGTTGGGTAGGTTTTGATGATTATTGAGTCTTCTTAGGTCTTTTTTATGACTATTAAGTTTCTATGGAATGACAGGAAACCTTTCTTTGGTTGAATTATTGGGCAATGCCTTTCTCATCATCATTTTCATTTGATTGTCCTTGCATCTTCGATTGGGTGTTTTCTCCTTGATATCCTACTTGGTTTGTCTTTGTTTACATACAATAGAGTTTTTATATCAATATTTTATTCAGTCCTTGCAGTTTCATTCCTTTATATTGAAAATACAAAAATATTACACATTGTACATTGTTGGCATTTGATATTTTGATTCGTTATCTAATGCAGACCCCCTACCTCCGCAGGGTCCATTGACCTCCCAGTCTAAGGATCACACTAATTCTCTGAGCTGAAGCATCTCTTTGATTCCATGTTGGAGTCCCACAAACAAATCCACAGGTTCTTGTGCAACTCAACCCGCGCTAACAAGCACTAGGCGCAAGCTTCTCTCACATGACCATGGGTTGTGACCACGATCCTAAACAAAGGCACATCACGATTTCGTGATTTCAGGAATTCTATTGTGAGTCACCCCGACTCATCCAATTCTCGAACCTCTGAAATAGAGATTAACTATCCCTAGCTCCTCCCTTAAATTCTTCCTGATGTGACCTCTAGTTACGACCTGGGGCCTAGCTTCCGAGCGCATTAGGATTTCACGTATCGAGGGTTTACGAAGTGGTTCTCTCCCCTTCTCCAAAAATGTAAACTCACGATGATCACAATGCCATATCGACGATCCTTGTTTCTCGTTATCCGACACTCTATATTCTCTCTTTGCGAATCAGGATTTCATGACTTGCGACTTTTGAGAGAAGCTTCCTTCACACCCCCAACTCCTAAAATGTTGATACTTCTTCCATTGAAATGAATCAAAGGTATATATATCTCCACAATCCAATAGCTGAGATCAAATCGTGAACTCATACCTCGCGAGTTCTCATGATTCTACCCTTTGACCTTTCCCTCCTACGGGTCAGCGAAATGTTGATCCCTCGCCACGTGTCCCCTTTCGATGGACGGTCCTAATGATTTTTGGACTTTTTGTTTCACGATATCCACTCTCCTTTGCAACTCCAATGGGGTTAAGCCTTCTACATGTTCCCTGGATCCAATGGTTGTTGGCCCACGCACTCCCAAATCCTACAGCTGAGATATGTTTCCTCCTGTGTGCTCTTCTGGGTGTCTAGACGTGAGATTCAACGGTCCGTATTTCCTCTTCTATATTTGATCTAATGGCTGCCAACACTCCTCCTCCTGAGCTTTGAATTTCTTCCCTACTTGGAATATTTCCAATGTCTCAAAGGCCTTGACCTTTGGTTCCTCTGCGAGCCTGATGAGTTTGGTCTCGCCTGGATTCTGAAGACATTGTCTCTCCTGAGCTTTGGGACTTGGAATAAGTCCACTCTTGCACTCTCCTTGTGCTATCTCTCCCAAGATTTCAAACTGACTCAGATCTTCAAAGGGGTTCGGCCCTTCTGCATCTTCCTTAGAAGAATTTTGGTGCTCCTCTTGGCACACTCTTCTCTCAACCTCCTGAGATTTGGAACCTGAAATAGTTCTCGCCTCCGCACACTCCTTATGCTTGACTAGCCTTCAGATGGATGTCTTTCAACACTTTGTATGAGTCTTGGTCTAGTGCACTCCTTGCACAGGTCTTCCTCTAGAGTATTCAACGACTCTGTCTCCTTGAGCTTCAACTTCTCGAACCTCAAAGGTCTATGTCCCTTCTACCCCTCAAAGAGATGCAAGTGTCCTCTTGGAAAATTCCACTAAAGCACTCCTTCTTGAGCTTGCAGAGTATTTAGTAACTTTGTGGGAGTATTCCTCATGGATACTTCCCTTATCTCTGAACTTGAAATAGAGTTATTCTTGTGCACTCCTTGCACTCGCTCAATGCCCAACTGGCAGAGCTTAACAGAATTCTCAATGATTATGTCTCTCTGTGCCTTCGTCTGCATAGTCTTCACGTCTAGAGTATTCAGTAACTCTGAGGTTTCTTTTTGAGTCTATGACTTCTCTGGTGTTCCCTCCTGGAACACTCTTTCCTGAATTCCATAGAACTCAGATGTGCACTCTTTGCAATGGCTCACAGATTCCTCAACACTCTATCATGTAATCCCTTGCATTGAACCATAAAGAACCCAGATTGAAGTCAATAACTCTTAACAGATAGGAAAATCTATCTATCACCTACAAATAAAATATATCATACATCTGCAGCATTCATACATAAAAATAAACATATGCAGTTGACATTCATGAAATATGTGAAACAAATAGAATCATAGGCAGGAAAAACTGCTTCTCTTTATATTAATATGAATATCTGAAATTTACAATGTGTACAAGCTTTTGGACTGCAGCTAAGTCTTAGCTCTCTCTCCCTCTCTGCGTATCATAATCTCATATGCCTCTCTGTGTATCATAATCTCATCTGCCTCTAATGAATCTATATACAAATATCTTTTTACAAAAGAGGGGCTCCTCGAGCTCTTCCTTCCAAGCTACCTACTCTCATTAATTTACATTCAATTACATTCCATGGATGTCTAGTCCGAATTGGATCTAGATATTATCATCCTGTCAACCATTCAAGGCGACTCTATCTACAGCCTGTACAAAGGAAACGATTTGGCTCTTCCAACCTTACAAACATTTAATTACAATTTTAAAAATTTAAAATGAGAGGTTTGGCACCTCTCCCTTCCTTGAATGGCTCTGAATGTGTTGTCTAGCTGGCACGTTGCTAGATTGGAGTGATGCTCCTGCATCATTATCATTTATCTTAGTACATGTAAAGGAAGATTGCATCTTATTTGGAATTGCATAACTAAATTGAGAATTTCATTTTGAAAAGCATATCATTTATTGGGAATTGAAGTTAGGACTTTGCATTGTATTCATATTAATTTATTTTACTTGTTGAGTCATAACATCACTAGTTTCACGACCACGCCTTTGTGAGTAAACAAGGCCACTAAAATTAATGATTATAATTTAAAATTGATTAGTAACGATTTTATTTTTCTAGGGTGCACAAACTAGCTTAGGATCTAGAACCTTCGAATAGGATTTTGTGAGTAAACTTCTCCAAGGTTATTAAATCAACATATGTGTATGACTAAGGGAGTGTATAGATCCATTGTATAATTGGTAATATCAGGAGGCTCTGCTTACACCGGAGTTAAGCACAATGTCGCATGAGTTTGGTTGAAGTACCTTCTTAGCATTAGATATATTTTTGGGGATCTGTTCATATATGGGGATCTTGCTAGTACATTTACCTATGTGAGTGGCGGTGTTTACGAGGTTTCAGGCTTTGTTACCCTACCCATACAGTGGACGTGACTTACGATTGTTCGCCTGTACATAAATTATATTGTGGTTTCTTAGTTTATTAACTTAGGTACCACATAGGTTACTTGCAGGGATTATTCTGCAGGTACCCTGGGTTAGATAAGGGTCGGACATCACACAACATTTAAGGAGGATTACATCTTCGAGGGGATCTGACCAAATGGCTGTTAAGCCCACGAGGGCCCTTATAAATTATTATGATACCTCCAATATTTAGCAGGGAGTCTCTAGCCCCTCTTGGGTGAGGCATACCTACTTTAGGGAGGGAGGCCCCTTTCAGCCACTTTATCCTGTTTGTGTGCATATTGGACTTTTTATTTTATTTTGGTGTGCTCTTTGATTACTAGCTGGCCTTAGGATTTGTTTTATATCTCGAGTCTTGAGTCATCGTGGAGCCAGACTAGCTTCCCCGCAGGTCTTGCCGCTTGTTACAATTACCACTACATTTTGATTCTTTTCCTTCTAAAAGGCATAAACTTACCAAACATGGTACACACACCTCCACTTATCAGACTTGTGATCATACAAGGATGAGTACTGAATTGAGTCAAAAAGATACTGGGAGTCCTTCGGCTCCCATACCTACTATAGTTAACGACACCCCTTTGACACCTTCAACCACAATGGTTGTAGTGTCGGAGGTGCCTATCATCACCTCTGCCCATCCTATAGTGAATACTCAACCTATAGCCACGAAACCTTTCATGTCTCTTTGTCACTCACCGAGCTATAATGTCCAGTCCATCCCTATGGCCTCTAGTCCTTTTTCCTATGGTATGTCAAATTTCACATCACAATTTTCAGCCTCCATCCCAGTGGCTGGTACAAATACTAGCATTGGACTTGGGGGCACATCTCCTCCACATAGTTCATTCTTGTTTGGTGGTACTCATGTCCCACAAATGACTCCTACCGTTGGATACTTTCCTCCTTGCAACCTCGAGTCTAATCATGTTTCTTCTGGATGGAGTAACCAACCTGGAGAACACGCTAATCCTCATGTTCCATTCTTTACACCCACCTCCTCTGTACCGATTCTGACCAACACATTTGGCATGACGAATCCAGTTTTATGGTTTGGATTCACACTCGGAGGAGGTTAGTTTCATACCTTGAGAAACCCCCAACCTAGAACCACTCTGACTGGTGGAAGTTTTTACAACCCTCATCAGAACATTCCTACTGGAATGGTGCCCAACCAACCCCTCATGAATCAGTTTGTAGGAGGGTCTTACAATCTCGGACAGGGCCATGGTGCTTACCAGAACTATGGATGGACTGTGATTCCCCAACAAAAATATTTCAAGGGAGATTGAGGCCAGATGTCACAACCCCATCTCCCTTTTTTGGCCACGTTCAATTTTCCAGACTTGTCTAAGTTAATGAATGACCCTATGTGTCATGATCGGACATGGCCCCTCGTCCCTACTAAGCTTCCTTCGAATATTCAAAAATTTGAAGGTAGAACTGTTGAGGATCCTGTTGATCACGTCACTAATTTTCACCTTTGGTGCTCTTCGAATTCCCTTAATGGTGATTCTATTTGGTTAATATTGTTTCAACGCACCCTCATGGGGGTTTTCATGAAATGGTATATTGAGCTACCTAGGGGAGCATACGAAACTTTTAATCAGTTGGTTTTAGTCTTGCTCAACCACTTCCAAATGTCGATTCATTACAATGATGACATAGAACTTATGTCGACCTTTCGTCAGGACAAGGCCACTCATATCTCAGATCACATCTAGGAGTGGCGTAGATGGAAGAGGCTGATAAAGGCCTACATACCCCCAAAATTCCTGCTAGAGTGGTTCCTCAAGTCTCTCCTGCCTTATATTTCAAATGATATTTCTATATTCAGGGTTACATCTTAGGAAGAACCAATTTTCAAAGCCCAACAGTTAGATCTTATATATACTCAATTTGGTATGTTATACAAGACTCTTCCAGATGCACCGAGGTCAAACTATGACCCTAGACAAAATCATAGGCCGCATGCCAATGGAATTGTAGAATCCACCAATGTGAAATCTACAGACTCGATGACAAGACATTTGAAATATTTGTCTCTAAACCAGTCTGTAGGGGGGCCATCTTCGTATGTGTCCTCAAATCCCACTTAGTCGACGAATGTACATTCTGTGAAATCGTTGACCAACCCAAATGGTAACCAAAAACTAGGAGGGAATAAAAAGAAAGGACGCAATAATAATCGTAAGGGTGGGCAGAATAATAATAAACCCAAGGACAATGGTAATAATGAGAAGTCGAATAATAATGCTAGTGAGGGAAATAAATCAAGGTCGAAAGTGAAGATTCCCTGTAATATTTGTACAGGTGATCACCTTACCCATTTATGCCCCAAACTTGCGGAAGTTGCGAGGTTTTCATCTCTACCACCCGTTGTGCTGATTAATCCTTTTCCACATAATTAGCACATGGCCTTAAGCTTTTCGAATGCTGAAAATGTGGCGATTGAGAGTCAAAACCCAACAATGCAAGACGAGGACCATTTATGCATCAATATGGTTAAATATGAGGTTAATGTAGCCACTCGATCTTGCGATTATAGTTCTCCACAGACTGTACCTAGTATAGAGTATCCCCCTCCTCCATAGACTCCCTTACAGATTGAAAGAATTGATCCCCTGCCTCATATTCCAAAAGGAGACTCAAGTTCTCTACCCATAATCCTAATGCTAGAGCCACCCATAATTACTCTATTGTTGAGGACCCGGGTCAAACCCCTTATGCGATGTCGGCTCTAGAGGTACTTCAGACGTGTCCTTCACAGAGGAATGCCTTGCTATATGCGTTGGGAGCTCTAGATCCTTGTGGCTCTAAAGTTGTCAAGTTTTATGTCACATATGTGAATCCTCGCTTGCCTTACCATGTGTCATTCAAAATCCACGTGGGTTACTCAAAGTATACCATCAATCGTATTGTTGTTGATGAAGGTGGTGAAACATTTGTGATGTCCTTGGTCTGTTGGAAATCCCTCTGCTCTCTGACCCTTTCTCATTATCTGACCATGTTGACTTCTTTTGACAGTCTTTCCTTCTGTCCTCACTGTATTCTTCCTGCCTTTCTAGTCCAGTTAGGTGGGAAGATGGTAGAGATGGATGTCGAGGTGGTTGATGTGCCCCTTGACTATAACTTGTTACTAGGATGCAATTGTACTTACTCTATGACTGTAATCGTATCGCCCATCTTCTGTACTCTTTGTTTTCCTCGCGATGGGAAGATCGTGATGATCGACCAGTTGTCCTTTGCGTATGCTAGACCCAATGCATCTATTGGACAGTTGATTCCTGTGATCGACAATTATCAGCCAGAAACTAATAATAATGGTGTTGGAATGTATTCATCCCTTATGAGTACCTTTGAATTCATGGCACTGGTTCACCATATTTACTCCATGTCTAGTAGGCACGTTTCATCAGAGAGGTTTGTTCCTTTACGCACTTCCTATTTTAACAATCCTTGCACCCTACCTTCCTCGACGACATCTTTTGAAGGTTAGTTAAATCTTGGAATGGCCATGCAACTATCGGTAGCAGAGATTACATATCAAGTTGTTCTTGACTCTTTCGCTGATCTGGATCCTGTTACCTCACAGGCGGATGAGGAGGACCCTGTCTTGGAGCCCGTGTGGACCACTTCATCATATTTTTCACGTGACTTCCTCAATGAGACTTTTCCTTCAGATTAAACTATCATTAAGGCCATGAATGGTTCCAACAAACCTTGGGATGATATGCATCATCACTCTTATTTCCTCCCAGAGATTGCCAAAATCGAGCAAGATGATTTTATATCTACTTTGAGCAAGATAGTTGGTCATGTCGTAGTTCCACTTGATACGCACATAATTTATGTCGAAGGAAACATGGCGAGTATCTCCCCTACCGTCACAATCGATATCTCTCGTACTCCTCACAAGGTTGAAAATATATACATCACTGCAGATTGTTCTCCAAAAGAAATTTTGATCTACACCAAACTCTTCAAGGAATTCTAAGATGTATTCACTAAGTCATATGAAGAGATGCCAGGAATCGACCCTCGAATTGTTGAACATGATATTAAAACTTACCCAGATTCTAGGCCTGTTCCACAATGTCTTAGAGATGCCAATCCCAGGAAGGCCCCTGCTACTAAGGCATAGGTAGAAAATTTTCTTAATGTTGGCTTTATCTACCCGGTTCCCTTCATTGAATGGGTATCCAATCTCGTTCATGTGAATAAAAATAAAGGAACCATCCGTGTATGCATGTATTTTCATGATCTAAACAAAGTTTGTCCTAAAGACAACTTCCCAACACCCTTCATCATTCATATTCTCGAAGAGTGTGCGAGGAGTGAATTTGTTTCTTTCATGGATGGATTTTCAGGGTATAACCAAATTCAAATTAACCCCGAGGACTAACATAAGATGACATTTATTTACCCTTGGGGTATTTTCGCATTCTATAAGATGCCTTTCAGCCTTAAAAACATCAGACCAACCTTCCAACAAGCTATGACATTTGCATTTCATGATTTCAATCATATAGTTGAAGACTATCTTGTCGATCTTGTTGCTCACTCCTGAAAGAGAGTGGATCACCCTAAGCACCTTCGACTAGTCTTTGAAATATGTCGCCATTATCACATCTGATTGAACCCTCATAAGTGCATATTTTGCGTTAGGTCGAGTTGTCTTCTAGGATTTTTAGTCTCTGAGACTGGGATCATGGTAGATTTGTTAAAGTTTGAGGAAATACTTCGATTGCCTCCCCCGCGCACTATTCACCAACTTCAAGGTTGACATGGGAAAGATAACTTTTTATGATGGTTTATAGTGAACTATGCCAATATTAATAAGGATTTCATGCTTCTCTTGAAGAAGTATAATCCTTTTATCTAGGATGAGAGAGCCCAGGAATACTTTGATGCTTTGAAGAAATCCTTGGTATCGACACCTCTGTTGAAGTCTCTAGACTACAGTAGAGATTACTTGCTTTCCGCATCCAAAGATATGATTGGTATGGTGTTGGTTCAGGAGGATGATGAGATCCGTGAGCATGTCATTTACTATATTATTCAAAACTTAGTCAGCCCTGAACTCAAATATTTTCATGTTGAAAATATAACTTTGGCTACCATTCACACAGTCCAACGATTACGACATTATATATTGCTTTGCAAAATGACTGTGGTTGATGATGTCAATCCATTTCAATACGTCCTTACGAGGCGTATCATAGGCTGGAAATACAATAAATGGATTGTCATTCTACAAGAGTTCAATCTCGATTTCGCTTCTGTGAAGTCCAAAAACTTACTAGTTCATGTTAATTCATTTGTGGATGAACACATTTTCCTCGTCTCGTCGTCTGACCCCTGGTATGGAGATATTGTTCTCTATCTTCAAATGTTGAAGTTCCCTCAGCATCTCTCGCGAGATGACCGACGATGTATACGATACCAAGCTAAGAACTACCTTATCGTCGGTGACACTCTTTATCGTCAAGCAGTGGACAATATCCTGTGTTGTTGTTTAACTCATGAATAATTTGAGTCTGTTTTAGGCGACTACCACAGTGGACCTTGTGGTGGTCATCTATCCATGCTTGCGGCGACCCATAAAATTTTGCGATCTGGTTATTTTTTTCCATATATATTTAAATATTATGTCGAAATAGTTAAGAAGCGTCACCCCTGCCATGCGTTCACTCGAAAAATGTGCTCTCATCCAATGCCTCTCCATCCACTCATTATCGTCAGTCCCTTCACCAAGTGCGGGGTGGACTTTGTGGATTTCAACCCAACTTCGGCTACGGGGCATCAACACATTATCGTGGTCATATAATACTTTACTAAGTGGGTCAAGGCCATGCCTACAATTAAATTTGATGGGAATACTTCAACCTTCTTTGTATTCAATCAAATTATGGCCAGGCTTGAAATCCCAAGTGATATTGTCACTGATCATGGCAGTCATTTTCAAAATGAAATGATGGAAGAATTAGCATCTAAAATGGGGTTTAAGCATGGTCATTCTTCCCCTTACTACCCCCAAGAAAATGGACAAGTAGAGGCTGTGAAGAAGTCTCTCAATACCATTTTGTAGAAAACTGTCAGCCAAAGCAAATCAAACTGGTATATCATGCTTTATCCAACACTTTGGGCATACCGAACCTCGGTCAATACTTCCACGGGTTTTTCTCCTTTCCAGGTAGTACACGGTGTCGATTCGATCCTACCTATTGAATGTGAAATCCATTCTCTTAGATTGCCAGTTTCACTCCTACCTGACACTTCTGATCTCGAACAATGCCTCATGCATCTAGAGCGTCTAGATGAGTAGCGTCGAGGCACCTCTATGGCTATCAAAGATAATAAAATACATGTCAAGGTATAGTACGATGATTTTTTCTATCCTCGGTTGTACACTAAGGGTGACTTGGTCCTTCTATATGATCAAGCCAAAGAACCATTGGGGGCAGACAAGTTCAAACCCATGTGGCACGGTCCCTATATCGTGTGATGTGTCTTAGAAAAAGGAGCCTATGAATTAGAATATTATGAAGGGAACATGTTGGTTGAGCCCAGGAATGGGCTCTATTTGAAAATATATTACGCTTGAGCCCCAATCTTGGGCATAACTCTTTGTATACTAATGTAATTTAGTGTATATATCTTTTCCCTTTTTATCTTCATCTTGCTTATCGAGTTTTCCCTTGGTTGGTAGATGTCAAGGGAGTATTTGGTCTACTTAGGATTCACAGATGGGTCCAGTCGTCATACATGGAACATGGCTTCTTCCCCTTGTATTGTTTACTCACCTGAGGGTGTACTGGTCGCTTCAAGTGGCTTTTGTCTAGGGCCATCCATGAATAATGTGGCTGAATATAGCGTCGTTATAGAACTTTTGTGCGATGTCATTTCACATGGTATTCGATATTTATAGGTTTGCCTGGACTCCCAATTAGTAGTATGTTAGTTGAATGGAAATTACCGTGTATGTGACCCTACTCTACTCCGACGATTCCTACAGGTATGAATTTTGGAATGATAGTTCGATTTTATTACTTATTATCACATACCTAGAAGTTCTAATTATGTATCCTATGCATATGCTAATTTTTTTTTAGATTTCCATTTGTCACATAACTAAATAAATAAAACATTTTCATCAATGTACACATTGTAACATAAGTTAAGTCGAAGATCCATGTTTTTATATATATTTCAAAAAATATGATGTTTATAGTACAAAATTGGGGTGAACACCCTCAATATACATATACATTCGATCATACAATAGTCATGACATCTACTCATGTGGCGTCAGATGAGTGTCATGATAGCAGACTACGACATTTGCAAGACGTCGAAAGAGTTGTACCCAAGAACAGGGAACACCTACCACCTATCATTGCATAGCCTCCGGTAGATCCTCCACCTGAACCATGGGAATCCTTTGCATCAAACAAGATAGGTTTCCCTGCACCTTTTGAAGCACTCTCTCGGCATCCCCTCCCACTACCTCATCTCCCCAGTGCCTCTGACAATGTCATGGAAGTCCATCTGGCCGTCATGGACCTACGTCTATGTCACATATATGTTTAAATAGTACTTAACATCATCCAAAAATATTTTTGTTTTCCTATACAAAAATACAAAAAAATGAAATATTTAAAAAACATTGACATACCTATGTCTCCGTAGGTGGACCCTGGTGGTAATGGAATGTTAGGATCTCCTCTAAACTCAATCCCTACATAAGGGTACTCATCCATAGTTATCACCTGTCGTCTCCACCAGGATAATAGGTCATCATTGTAGGGTATTAGTACCCTACCTCCCCCCTCCTGCCTCATCACCTCGATCCACCGTGCCATGGCTGGATCACGAGGTCCATGTGGAACAATCTCAACTCTAGGTCCCAAGCCTGGAACTCACTCGAAGAAAACGCTACAATGGATAGAAGTGAACCCAAAGTTCCTTTTACTACCTTGTTTGCATTCTATCAGTTGGTTCTTTGTGTTGGCCAGAATTGAGGTGCACCATTCATACACTATGGGTCTCAAGCACTCCACTAAGTAGAACATAAGTGGCCTCGATACCTGGTGTAAAGAGGTCAATCCTGTGATCCATGTCAAAACGAGGACAACAATCTTGAGACTTAGATTTTTTATCGCTCTAATTGGGAGTTGTCTCCCTACATTCTCGGTCCCTGCAATGCAGTGAGTGGCTATGTATTCCTTGATTTTCATGCCACTCCCATCTCCTCGGGCTTTGAGTTTGACCACCTCACCCCGATGTGAAAATCCCATCAAGAAATAGATGTCCTCAACTTCAATCCTTAATGGTTGTCCATCAAGGTTGAATCTCTCACTATCCGGATCCCAATAGTCCACACGAAGTTGTAGCAATATTTCTTGGGCCCTCATATCTTTTAGATCCCAAAACTTGTATAGCCCACATATTTTTAATACCATTTGGGCCCCTGGATCTCTCTCCATTGCATCATCCACCTCCTCATGCTCTCTTTCTCTCCACTCTAACACCATCCTGCAAGAGTCAAACCCTTTTTTGATTTAGCAACCTTTGAAAAACAATATCCATGGACATATACATGAGTTGTAGTGTGCACAGTTTCCATATAGGGCTTCTTATATGCTGGAATTTTTTCAAACAACCGCATATAAGTATACGTATACGCAACCCGATAAATTGTAGCCCACAAACACCTAATATTTCAACTTGCGCCCTAAATAACTTAAAAAATGAAACCTAATTAAAAAATTTAATCCCCTGAAAAGAAAGTGGAGAGCAAGATGAATTACCTGGTCCAGACGGCCGTCAATTTCATCACTCATATCTCCTGCAATCACTAGTTCAAGTTCGGAGGCAATTCGGTCCAAAATCCACTATTTGGGTAAAAAATACAAATGGTATAGAAAATTGTTTTTTTTTTTAACTATTTATAGAAAAATTTAACCCACTTCACATAGTTTCATCCAATATTCTAGCCTAATGGACTAATACGACAATGGATGGAGTTGGTTTTTTTAGTTTTATCCAGGGATTCTTGTGGTTTTCAGCGCCATATTGCCTGTTTGTAACTTTGGACAGGTATTTTTGTTACCCAACATATAGGATAGGTATTGAATCCATCATGCACACTCATATGCCTTAGGAACGAACCCATTTCATAGAGACACAAAACTTTCTATCTGCAACTAGAAGTGTCGTTATCGAATGGTAGAGACTTACCAAACATGGGTACCCTAGTTAGATCCCCTACTTCATTCAGTGCCCATGCAAATATTTTTGTCCGTAGGACTGGGAGTCCCTTATAGATAATACATGACTTTATGTTGAACCTCATTTCTTACTCATAAACATGATGGCCTATACCTAAAGGAATCCCAAGTGAGTTTGATTTAAGCTTTTTTCTGACTCGTTTCAAAAAGAAAAAAGATTGCCAAGTGAACTTGTCTCTTTCACACTCATAAATTGGATTTCAAAGGACATCTATTTCATGCAATTTTATCCCTTTTTCAAACCAAGTAGACTAAAATTACAAAAACATAATTTTTTTAGCATTAAGTTGTAATTGCATCTCATTCTCTTGCTTGCAGTATTAAGCCTATTGTCGGTTCTCACTTTTGCATTATATGCCTCTCACCTCAGCAATTTTCATCATCAACCAAGCAGAGCCTTCTTTATATCCTTTGCAGCTTGACATCCTATACCCAGGAGGAAATATTACCCCGAATGTCCATCTCCCGCATGCATCTCATTGCATTGATCATAAGTATGTTTCACTTGTGGAACTAGTTTTTCTTACTTGTGACATTCGATTCCTCCTCTATATCATAGCATTCATTTGACTACGAAAAAAAAAAGATGGGCGGGAAGGGAATATTATCTTATATTTGCAGCAGTCGTATCGCCTTTGAAGAGAGCACAAAATGAGTCCACTTGTCATCAATATTTTGGGTTTATCATGACAGAGAGTTTACTCCCCCGACTAGTTACTCTTCCAGACCCTATGGAGATTTTGATTGGTTCATCTTGCATCTCAAAGTTTCATCATTGAGTCTATGCCGACAGAGTCTTCCATATGTCTCATGCTCTTGTTCAAAGGATGTCTATCAACCTATGTCATCCATTCCTCATAACTATTGCCTTTGCATGTTGGCCATACCCTCAGTGTGTCTTAGAATTACATCAAGTTGTAGTCCTATTACACACCCTAGTCCTACTTTCCCCATTGGTAGGTAACCTTGAACCAAACAATCGACATTTCATCATTTGGTCATTGACTAGGTGCCTTCCCTTGTGTTCGGTGGCAAGACATCTATTCACACATTGGGATTTATGCAATGTCTTGGATTCTATTATCCCTATTGGTGGTTTCCTCGCCTTTGTCACCAGTTTTCCTTATTGGCTGATATTCAAAGGGTCTTTTTCTTGTACTTCTTGCATTTTGCACACACTAAAAACACATAGGTTCATTGGTTCGTGAACATGTTCTTCATCCGATTTCCTCCAAATCATCAAGCTCTTTATTTGTACCTCGTGTTGAATGATGAGAGATGCCTTAATTCTCTCCTTTCAACGGGTCTCTTTCCATCGACTTCAGCTAATCTATTCTGGAGATGAGACCTAGAGTCCTATGAGTACCTAGAGGCTTGCATTCATTAGTAGTAGGTTCTCTCACCATCGACAGTTGGGAATACATCAATGTCTCTTGATCTATGGATTCTTCAAGTGTTCGACCCTAACACTTCTATTCACACTTGTAAGAATATACTCAGTTCCTTCCTACCTACTTTCATTATCGGTAGGTTGTCTCATGTTTGTTAACGGTATACCTTGTGATTGGTAATCAAACGAAGTCTCATTGTGTTTGACCTCAATTCCTTATTCACATGATGTATACTTTCACCTTTGGCGGATTGTGTAGAAGACTTGAATGCATTAGTTCATAGTCACAAATTTCATGAGTTGTTGCTACCTTTCATTGGACCAGTACCTATGTGACTTCAGTGATCATGGGAGATCAGATTGTACTCCATTGTATACATATATATTCAAATTGATTTTGAGACTGGTTTTACTGGGCCTTGTTCGTTACTATGACAACCTTTTTCATGTAGCCACCTTTGTATTTCCTATTCATGGCCATGGACAGTGGTTTGGTATATTTTCACATGGATCTGCAGTGTAATTCAAATCGGCAGCCATGTGTGCAAAGTCAATATAGATTGTAATAGTCTCACGAGAAACTAGTTCTTCTAGTTGGGTCCCCATTACTAAACTTCTAGGTCTTATAATGTATTTCATCCATCGTAGATACTCCTATGACCTCACACATTAGGAAGCATCTGTTATAGAAAGTTTTTCCTCACCCTATGCAAACTTGCACAGAAGGATTTTTTCCATTTCCCTATGCAGAATTGAAGTCCCTTTTTGCAAATTCTAGAGACAAAAACATTATTTTCCCACATATACGAGCCCCTACCTATTATACATCATGCGTATACACAGTTTGCACCACTACAGTTCGCGTACATCAGGTTTTGTACCCAAAATTAAAAATTGGTGTCGGGTTTCCATGTCATGTCACGAGATCCATGATCCTTGACCTTCCATATACTGGAAACGTTCCAAATCGACCCTTCAGCTCCACTTGAAGGATACAAATGGGCCAAACCCAAGCTATGGAAAAGAGGAGAAGAATTCAACTTTGAGAGCAAAGTTAGTCTGGAGAAATTATTCAATTCATATTGAGTTTGCATCCCTTTGTCCTTTTAAGTCTGAACACATTGTTTAGCCCCCAAGCTCTTCCCTACTTGATTTAGAACCTCATTGTCTCTCTTATATGAGCTTTCCTTTGGTGGAGGATTGAAGTGGTGGAGGCCCAGCTGGAAGGGACTTAGTTTATTGGTTCTAAATCGTGTTGACACAGAAGTTTGTAATTCATTCACTTATGTTGATTACATTTTAATAGAAATAATATTTTCTTGTCCAATTAATATCTTGCAAATATTTGAATTATTATTCTGTGGGAGTATTTGTTGTGAATGTTGATGGATTGTGTTATTGAATTTGCTAATATTATATATTATCACCATATGCTTGCATTTCTTGGTTGTTGAGGATAAGTTGCAGGTATATTGTTTTGAGACAAGTGCTCAACGGTGGACTTCATCGAACGTCTAGACGAGGTAGGAATTTTATCTTGTCTTGCTAGCATATTTGTTTATATAGCATACCTGAGATTAGAGTTGATTTCTGCAGTCATTTTCGTCAGTTGTGGTTTACCCCTAGCCATAGAGAGATTTTCCTCGTAACATCAATCAATCGATTGGTTGTAGATGTCATATTTTCCATCCAACCTTCGAAACTGTTGTTCTATCTCTTAACAATAGGTCACCCCTAATCCAGGGCTATGAATCCACAAGAATAGTTCCTAGGTCGACTCTCGGTTTCCGAAATGAGTCAACTATCAAGCTCTCACAGTTTGTCAACCACAAAAATATCCCATTTTATTATATTTCTTCCCATTTAGCATACACAACCCAAGAGGATGAACCCACTTCATTGTCATAGATTCCCTTAGGATGTCCACCTCTTTCCAGGGATCCAATGTTACTGATCTAGAAATCTCAATGCTAGAAGTCTAAGGATTCACAACTATGGATAGGTTTACACAACATTCCAATGCATCTCATGCACACAAGCATCAATTCTTTGTTGGAAATCATCAATAGTTCTTAGAGCAAACAAACCATGGCTCACAAGTCCAATAACTCATTTCTTAAGACCAACATGAGACCAAGAGTGAGAAAGAAGGAAAAAATGATGAATAAAAGAGGTAACCAAAATGAATCCACAACATTGACTGCAACAACGAATGACCAAAATTAAGTAACCATGAATGACCAACAATGTATCCAAGTAACTCCCAAACAACCCACAAGTAGGGTTATATCTCAGGCATAATGTGGCCTCTACAAGGGACTCATGTAACCCCTCCCCTTCTCATTAAAATCAAGTGTAATTTTTTTTTATAAAAACATAATAAAGAATTAGACCCCCCCTCTCTCATGGAATCATAGTCCCCTATAACTCTTTTCCTCATTTGTCTTGTAGCTAGCTGAATGTATTTTATTATAAAGTGTTTAAAGTATTACAATTCCTAGGCTCTATGACCTTTTCAATTATTCAGGCACAATGGCCTCTTCATGAATAACAAAATACATTATTAATCTGGGGACTCAAAATCGAGGTATTACAAGGCGTGATGCCCGATTTGAAAACTGGCCAACTCAAACACTTGAGTAGGTGCAAAGGGGGCCTGAAATCGGGCTCGATCTATAAATTGGCCAATTGGAACACTTGAGTTGGTGCAAAGGTGGGTTTTGTCGGGTATGTATTACATTTGTTGCATGACTGTAGGTCCCCCTAAAGGGGGCCTCAGGGGAGGAACACCTAAGAAATATTTTTGGGGGTTTTATTCACCAACTTTTTGGATATTCTCCAATTGTTTTGGGTGGTTTTTTCCTTTTGCCGGTTTTGTGGTGCATGGTGTTTTAATGCATGATTTTCTGATTTTGGTTACGAAATTAGGGTTTTTGACTAATATGGGTAAATGGATTAGGGGTTTTATATTTCACGGGATCCTAGTTATATTGTATTGTAAAAAACGAAGAACATGATGAATAGAATATTACAGGTGTGGCTTTGAAGGGGTTGGTTTTCTTGGTTTGGGTTTCCACGGTAAAAATATTAGTGTAATGTGTGTGTGGGTGTGTGTTTCATTATATCTTTTTTGTTTTATTAAGAATATATTTGTAGTAATTATTTGTACAAGGTTAATATCTACAACCTAAATGGGAAATTGGTCCCAATCTAAAAATTGACCAAAGATACACTTGAACAAGTGTAAAGGTGTCCCAATTGGGAAATCGAGCCCAATTTGAAAATCAACCTTGAAGCAAAGTTTGAGAAAGGAGTGAAAAACCATTTTTTTAGATATTCACGAATTATGCCAATTGCTTAAAGATTAAGGGAAATTTTTTTGAGTGTGAAGGGACCCTTGAAAATGAAAAATATATGAAGGCGTGGCTTGGTTTCCAATGTCCTTGGCCACGAAAGTGCTTTGCACTCGAAAGGTGATTAAAGAAAGGTGATAATACTATGACACTACATCTCTCACACACAAGTGGGTCGAAGTATGATGATCCTTCTCTCACCCCCTGATCTAATATTTCTCCCATAAGGTTTAATCATCTTTCTACTAGGTTTTTTTTTTGGTGACCTGTGATGGTTTGCAACTATATTTACTCTGAAAGGCTTTCACTATGTGGTTTACCAAGTTGAATGAAGATCCCTCTCGAATGAGACCTTAAGGAGACAAATTACACATTTCTCGCATTGGTTTTGGTTTCCATCCATTCTAGGATGTTGAAAATAACTCCACACCTCCATTTATCTTGTTAGTCTCCTCCTACTACTTCAAGTATTTCTACCCTTCTTGGGGCAGAGTACTAACCAAAATTTTCCAAATATTCAATAGTGACATGAATCATGTTTCTTGTTGGTTTTTTAACTTACTAATTATGTCATTTATTTTCATCACTTCCTGTCATAGTCTAGTTGTTATTCTATTTTTGTAATGGTTAGACTAATTAATATCTCACGCTTCATAATTTAGCTCCTATTTCGATTACATAGCACTTAAAGATTTATTTATCTCTCATTTTCTAGTTTAATTGTTGCTTTGAATATGCAGTATTTTCTCTTCCTCTTTCTTGGTTTCATATAGCCTATGATGAATCATTGGATCGTTTTCCTTGTGTCCATTACAAGACATAGAAATTCAAATCTCCATGATTTTAGGCCTACCAAGATTGGAGAATTCCTTCACGATGAAGGGGCATCAACTCATAATACATGTGCCAAAAAACACCTTCCCTCACCGAATTCCTTCACGATGAAGGGGCATCAACTCATAATACATGTGCCAAAAA
>JZKD02S0370579.1:406929-423192 GCA_000966675.3 Picea glauca
AAGTATTTCTACCCTTCTTGGGGCAGAGTACTAACCAAAATTTTCCAAATATTCAATAATGACATGAATCATGTTTCTTGTTGGTTTTTTAACTTACTAATTATGTCATTTATTTTCATCACTTCTTGTTATAGTCTAGTTCTTATTCTATTCTGTTAATATCTTTGAATATGCAATATTTTCTCTTCCTCTTTCTTGATTTCATATAGCCTATGATGAATCATTGGATCATTTTCCTTATGTCCATTACAAGACATAGAAATTCAAATCTCCATGATTTTAAGCCTACCAAGATTGGAGAATTCCTTCACGATGAAGGGGCATCAACTCATAATACATGTGCCAAAAAACACCTTCGCTCACCCATCACACTAATGATGTAATAGATACATTTATATAATTACATATAGTTGAATTTAATACATCCTTTAATAGAACATTTATCTTACTCCTTGTTAATTAATATAAACTAGTAAATGACTATAACGGTGCTTCATTAAATTTATTAAAACTTTTTAGTTTAAAATATTTATGTGCAAAAGATTTGTATAGCTTCTTACTAATTTATATATATATATAGTGAAGAAGTCTCTTATCCCACAAATAAAGGAATCCTATCCACCAATTTGATGTATGACTTCACCATACCCTTAAAAATAAATTATTATTATTATAAACCATTAAATAACTTAATAATATGACCAGACTTTATTACATGAACCTTTTTACCACTAAATTAAAATTTTTAATAGAACATTTATGTGAATATAAACTATGAACCGCAACATAACTATAACTAACTATCCTTTTTTGAATCGTATGGAAGCCCTTTCAATGGTGGTGAATGAGAGGGGTGTAAGTACTTACAAGTTGGGAATCGCACTTCCGTCCAATGGAAGCAAATTCCTATTAGTTTACAATGCAATTGAATATCTAACCCCATTAGAGCACATCTAGGCAGACTATCTGGGTAGCATGTTAAAGACTATTTTCTTAATATTTTCATATATATATAAGAAATGTAAACAAGTTCAAAGAATTAAATCGTGGAGTTGGTTATGAGTTTAGCAAGTTAGCTTTTTGATTGTGGGATAATCGAGTTTTTTGACGCAGAGATTTGATTGTTAAAGTTTACGGAGGTATACATTTATCCCCTGTGGATTTGAGCTTGTGACCTCCTAAGAAATCACACAGAGATTTGACTGTTAAAGTCTACTGAGGTATACATTTACCCCTTGTGGATTTGAACTTGTGACCTCTTAAGAAACCAAGCAGAGATTTGACTATTAAAATCTACCAAGGTATGTGAGAGCTTTTTGATTGTGGGATAAGGGAGCTCCTCCACACAGATATTTGACTGTTAAAGTCTACTGAGATATACATTTACCCTTTATGGATTTGAACTTGTGACCTCTTAATAAAAATATTCTGCAAGTAATGCAATATACTACTTTAGAATTCAATTTGTCATTTACATGAATTGAAATTAAATAGAAAAAATAAAACATTCTTAGAAACCACCAAAAATAAACTCAATTAACATAGAATGTACCTAAAGCTACAGTAAATTAATTGGCTATTGAATCTCAATGAGTAAATACTTGTTCTGGTATTATATTTTGATATTTTCTCTTTTTAAGCTATTAATTAAGACAAAGACTAAATTTATTTGGATATTGTTTTGAAGTTCATTACAAGGAATTTCGATGGATTCTCCACAACCTTCTTCTGGCTATAAATTCAAAGGGAGGGGAAAATGTCTCTTTAGCAAGCTCTCTCCAGATAGCAGCAACCACTCCTGCTGCTCACAAGAAGAGAAATTATCTAGTGATGACCCCTTCGTAAAACCGATTAAACGCATTGAATATGATGTCTCCCGAATGTCAAGAGATGAACGCAGGGACCTTCGGTCGAAGCTGAACTTGGAACTTGAGCAAGTTCGACATGCTACTGAAACACTGTACCATTGGGAACAAATCCATCAGCTGGGACCTCGTTTAGCTGCTCTGAAAAAGGTACGTTGGGGATTATTTTTCTGATTAATTTTGAACAAGTAGGGCTTTTAAACTATTTTACAGGTACGTTGCGGATTATTTTTCTGATTAATTTTGAACAAATAGGGGTTTTTAAACTATTTTACAGTAGCCTTAGTAAAGTCTTTTCATAAATAGGAGAAAACTTACCTTATCTTCATGTTTATCAATTTTTTTGCTTTTGATAAGGATTTTGAATTTCTGTTATAAATGTGGTGTGATAAAGAGTTAATTTTGAACATGTAGGTTTTTTAAACTATTTTACAGTAGTCTTAGTAAAGTTTTTCCATAAATAGGAGAAAACTGACTCCCTTCTCTTCATTTTGATCACTTTTGCTTCTGATACGTATTTTGAATTTCTGTTATAAATGTGGTGTGATAAAAAGTTAAAGGAAAAAAAAAATGAAGGTATTATAAGAATGTAATAAACCCTAATAGTGAAACTAGGCTTTGGTCAATTCCTAAAATGCCATGGGATGAAACATTGTGTCACCTTTGTGACACTAAGAAGCTTGAAGATGAAAAGAACTTTCTCTTAGATTGTCCATCCTATACCCAGATTAGATCTCATTTTCAAAATATTTGTCACATTACCCATCTTCCCAACATCTTACTGATTTATTCCATACAACATGACTAATCTGTTATTTGTTGTAAATTGCTTTCAGGATATGTATGTTTTTTTCTCTTTTATTTCTTGGTAATACTTTGATGCTTGACTGATATTTTTGTTTATTTCTTGGTTTTTAGAGCCCACTTCAAAAATGTAGAATCCTCTTGTAGGTTTACTATATATCTCCACTCTTCAGGTTTCTCTTTACCCAGGCTTAGATGTCCTAATGATGAGTTCTGATATAAACTTAAAACCTCGACCTCCAAGTTTCTCTTTACTCAGACTTAGATGTCCTAATTCTCTTTACTCAGACTTAGATGTCCTGATGATGAGTTCTGATATGGACTCAAAATCTCAATCTCTGATAAACAATACTGTGGTTCCTCCGAATCCTTCAAACCATCCTTCCCACAAAAATCTTACTGTTCAGATATTTTTGTTGTTTCTTCATAATACTTTGATATTTGACTGATATGCCTGTTTTTTTTATGTGTTGAAAGTCATCTTCGTCCTCAACAATATCGACTGGCATGAAGGAGCAGGTTATGGAAAAGGATATGGTGATTAGATTGCAGACTTCAGATGACAAAGTGTTTGAAGTGGGGGAGGCAGTGGCGTGCCACTCGGAGATTATAGACAAGATAATGACGCTCATGGAGCAAACGGGTCATCGTACTTACACCTCAATTATTCCTCTGACCACCAACGTTTGCAGCCGGACATTAGCCATGGTCATCGACTACTGTGAATACAACGTCAAAGAATATGTGGGCGATGTGGATAAGAAGAACAAGTGGAATGAGGCATTCGTGCATATATTAGTAAACCAGCCGTCTACTTTCTTGGATATTACCAAGGCGGCCGTTTTTCTCGAGATGAAACGTCTGAAAAAGAAATGTCAAAATTGTGCCAAGGCTTATACCATTCCAGAGATTCATGAGGCTTCCAATAGGATTTATGGCCTGACCAGGGAGGTGGAGATCACAGTGTTATCGGGCCTGATTTAGGGTTTGGAAAAATAACTTGTAGGGCAAAATAACTGTTTCTTTTTTCTGCTTTTCGTGGATATAGACGATTCTCGAAAGATATAATCTGTGAGGCGTGGTTGAACTTTGCGTTGCCTTGGTTTTTTTAATTAATCGGATCAACAGTCCTGCCTGGGTTGCAGGTTTTGTAAATTTATAATAGATTTAGAGTTATCATTGTTATTTACAGGTTACATATTATCATATCCTTTTGCGTGATTTTCTTAGAGGTTTTGAAAGCTAGTTTTTAGAATGAAATTTTGTAGTTATCCTTTTGCGTGATTTTCTTAGAGGTTTTGAAAGCTAGTTTTTAGAATGAAATTCTGTAGTTATATATATACATATATTTTTTTTTTTGGTGATTTTATTAAATGTTTTGAAAGCTCGTTTTTAGAATGAAATTTTGTAGTCTTCGAGGTGTAGGATAGTTGGTGACAGAGTGTGTTGTTAAGCCATTTTGTGTTGAAAAGTTATCGGTTATTTTGACGGCATTTGTATAATCCTACTCAGTTTTCAGCCCAGCATTTACTTAATTCGATGAAGAAAAGGTACATTCACATCCAATAATATCATTTTTGGTTATTTAAAATTTCTGTTTGATTTATTTACTTTTTGGTATCATTATGCAGATTCAAATTTCTACAGGTATTCAAATTCATTCATTGTACAGATTCCTCACGAAAAAAAATAATGTTTACTAAGGAGATTATGGACATTAGTAGAGAGAATTATGATCTGGGGTGACCTATCGTTCACAAAGAGTTGCCCACAAAATTGGCTTTAGCAAATGCCCTGCTGTGCCATTTCTGGACTTTTTTTTTTTTAATTCAAATGTGTTTTGAAATAAATATATAGTTTCCGGGTATTTAGAAGTGTATATTATAGTTTCAGTATTTAGAGGATCGTGCGTCCTTTCACCCATCGCATATAGTATGAAAATGGGTATTGTTAGTAGAATGTTTAATTATGGGTTTGACTTTATATTTATTTAAAGATGGTGATTTTTTTATAATGAGAGATTATTAGTCACTTTTAAGGCAATTAGGGAGTTTAGCATTCCATAGTGTGTTTTGTTCATATTAGTTTAGTGTTTGTCTATATATTTTTGTCAATTGTAATGTTCAACAAAACAAACTCTGTTTTTTTTTTTATATAATAAAAAAATCATGTTCTTTGTAATTTGATTGGATAATGTTTTATTGGCTTTTTATGTTTTATTTTTCTATAGTCCTAAAGTTTTATGGTTAGTTTTTTCTATCAATGAAATTGAATTAGATAACCTATACTTTATCCCTCACATACAATGACATTGAATTAGATAACCTATACTTTTATGCACTTTTATTTTAACTCATGAAATGATTATTTTGCCAAAAGGTTGCATCCGAGCTGCACATATGTCAAGTATTTATTCTAATATGACAAATGATCAGATTATATCCACTGAGAGCACCTAAGTGCCTTCTCCACTTCCTTGACAACACCTCATCACCTTCTCCACCTCCTTGAAAACACCTCATCACAATAGGGCCTTAGCCTTGACAACACCTCATCACAATAGGGCCTCAATTTCAGCATGACCTTTGTAATTCAAATTTTCTAAGATGGAGAAACAAATCAAGAAGCTTCTTTCAAGGCTCGAGACTGGTCTGCATTACAGAATGGTAAGTTCTGTGTTATGTTATACTATTTAGAGAATTGTAAAAAATATTCATTTAAAAAAATTATATAATAATTTTGATTCATGGCAACAATCTATATTTTTTTAAATCATTTTTAAGATCATACCCATGCATTCATTGAAGTAGAATATTTGCAATGCATGGTGCACATACTACAGCAATAAATGCAAAGATATTTATGCTCAATAAGAAGAAACACACAAATAGCATGAATTCAATACCTTTTCTTTCTTGATAATCACAATCAAAATTTGAGCATGCTAGTACTAAAAAAAACACCAGAATTCAATACCTTTTATTTTATCATTGCTAAAATAGCCTGATAATCACAATGAAAATTTGAGCAAGCTAATACTAAAAAATACCACACCTGCTAACTAACAGATTTACCATAGAATCTTCAACCATGTTGTTTTCACCGTCATAAAATCTTCAACAACCATGTTATTTTCACTCAAGTCTGGCCTCTCAAGGCATAAGAAGAGTGATAATGAGTCACAAACATAAAAACAAATAGGATTTCTTGTTTTTCATGGATGGTCAGGATGTTTGGTCTTGGAAGGTCGATATTCTTCAAACCATCGTCCTAGCCTAGACGCCTCTCTCCTTCAATGCCTTCCTTCTAGATCCAATATGCACAACGTTTACGCTCTTCTTCTACATCTAGCTCAAGCAGTTACTCTCTCTTGGCATATCAATCTTTGTTTACCCAAATCCATAGCCAACAACACCAATACCAATAGTTCCATTTGACCTAGTGAAATTACCCATTGATGAAATATGTAATTCCCACATGCTCATGTTGTTATTTACCAAGTGTCGAGACCACTACTTCACTCTCTATCCATTCACAAGTTCAAGTTGCGATTACCGGGGTCAATACCACTACCTCACTCTCTATCTATTCATCGCCAATGCTTCGTGAAGAGAGAGATGTACTCGAACCTACAACTCATGCTTGTTGAATACCCCATTTCTAGGTCCGTAAGCGGCCAACAGTATATGGGATTGGCTCTAGAACAAAATGGTTTTGAGTCACAATTAAATCATTAAATGGATCAAGAGTGCTCTGTATAGCGATGTACCTAGAGTTCGGATGATCTAAGTGGATATTGGTGTCCACCCACCTGTTCCATATTCCAACTAGCTCATGTGGAAAGTTTTCAATTCAGCACGTTTCTTTGTAATTGGGACATTTCTTTGTAATTGTGGGTTCTGCACTTACAAGGTTTTCTTGAAGCCCTACACATCATCCAAGTGGATATTAGTGGCTTCCCACCTATTCCAACTCACTTATCTGGGAATTTTTCATATCAGTACATCTTTCTGTACTTCCAGGGCTGTTTTGGGGCTCTAAACAATATTTTCTTGGCTTTCCATAGTCAAAATATAGATGAAATAAAATTTTGATAGCATAATGTGTAGTTCCCAAAAATACCTTTCCAATAGGCTATCACACGCCTAAAGCGAAGATTGTATGCAGAAGTTATGGCCCCGTGAATTTAATGTACTAACTTAACGCAACGTGGCCCACATGACTTTTGGCACTTCATCTCCTACGATTAGGTTTTTGGATGTCTATGGTATTGGCATTCAGGTTTATCATAAAAAGGTCTTCGTAGCCTCATTGTCATCATCTTCTTGTGAATGAGCATAGTCGCCATGTATCTCTTCCTAGAGACAAAGATGACACCACTCTAGCGAGTTTTGCACTATGTATTTTTTTCAGTCTTTGTACATTTCTTTCATTAATATAAATCATGTATTGTTGTATCTCTCTGTTTTTGAAAATTTCTATGAGTATTTCATTGTAATATCTATGCTTTCATTTCGTTCCAAAAATAATCTGGATCAGTGGTATCAGAGCAGGCTTCTCTTGATCGCTTTTCAGTGCATGTCCACAACGAGGTCCGAGTATAGCAAGTTGGGTCTCGATCTTATCTATCTTGAAGACAATCGCTCTCCCATTCCCAATAAATCCTCTATGGCAGCATAAAATAAAAATGGCGAAGAAGAAGATTTGGTTAACATGTTGTTTGAGCAAGCTCTCGCGCAATAGAGGGACTAAATGATGGGGAATTTTACATACATCCTTCAACATCTGTCGATAGAAACATGCGCATATTTATCAAGCGACCATTTTGGAGGAACCTCTCCCTTCAAGGTACAAGTTAATTTTGATATTCCCATATTTGAAGGTCACATAGATGCAGATGCCCTAGAAAAAAAGTTAAATCTATTAGAAGGTTATTTCTATGTTCATTTTTTTTCCGACACAGAAAAGATCACCTTTGCACTCTTCAAGGCTCTCCCCCATGTCAAACATTGGTGGGAAACTTATTGGTAGCAAAGTTCCACAAAGGAATCTAATATATATGGGTTCGAGCCCATTTGAGATTTTTTTGTGGATGCCGTCAAGGAACAATACTACCCTATTGATAACTATGAAAACCTGTACATGAGATGGACCACACTGCAGCAAGAGAAGAGCAAAATAGTGTCAAAGTTCACAAATACTTTCCATACCTTGTGCACCAAGCTGGGTATCAAATACTCTGAGCAGCATCTAGTTCTGAAATATTGTAGGGCTCTGCATAGGTACATCCAAACTGAAATGGATTTCCTAAACATCTCATCATTGGGAGTTGCCTATCAATATGTTGTCAAAATAGAGCAGGAATTTAGCCACAAGAACAAATGCAAATTCGGATCTGCAAATCTGCAACAACCAAAGCATGGTAAAGACGATCCTAACCAACAGTCTCTAGAAAACCAGTCCAAGACACACGACAAGAAGGGTAAAGAAAAGACAAAGAATGACACTCAGAAGCGGTGCGACTTCCACAAAATCCCCTCGCACAACACCGATGAATGTCATTCGAAATAGTCATTGGTAGCCGAGGTCAAAGACAAGGAGCCGAACCCTGATTCAAGATCTGATTTAGAAAATATTGAAAATAGGCAGGTCATCGACGTAGATCCCACTGCTACTGTCACGACCACAACAATTCAACCAAAAGAACTAGTAGATCATGAAGAGGGTGAGCGTCTCTTCGATTCACAGATGTGGGTGAAGGGAACCCCATTGCATTTTATTGGTGATAATCGTAGCCAGAAGAACCTCATCTCAGTCGAGGTCATTGAATAGCTGGGGTTGTTGACAACACTGCACCCACAGCCATACAACATCGGGTGGCTTCATGAGGGAAGAGATCTTCGTGTTAGCCAGCAGTGTCACATAGCCTATGGCACTCATCCCTTCAAGGATGAGGAGGTAGTCTATCATGTTTCCCCTATTTATGTTTGTGATGTTGTTTTGGGTCAACCATATATGTGGAAAGGTCATGTTGTTTATGAGGCTCGACCCCGTAGTGTCATTATTACTCTGGAGGGTCATCTCTACGGGATATTAGAGGTAGTTCTCACCACTGTTCCACCAAAACAGTATCGCAAGGTAATGTCTCATACTGCAAAATTCATCATTTTCATAGTCTGTTCAAAGGATGCACAAAAGGCCACTACAGCCACTGTAGCCTCGAAACCTTCTATCCAGTAGAAGTAGATGGTCGAAGAGAAAGAATATATTGTTTCTTCACCTATAATGGTGCTTAAAAAATATCTCTTCAAGCCCATAGACAACATGTTGGTGGAACAAATTCAACCCCGCCAACAACAGATTCCTGACAGTCTTCCACAGACCAAACAATGCAACTTCTCAAACAAGGCACGTAGTTCACCAATATTCAGATTGATAAAATGTTTTCCCCTCTTCCCCGAGCACTCAACGCAATGGAGACTATTGTTTCCTAAGGGGGAGGATTGATTTAGGTGGATATCGGTGGCCACCCACATGTTCCATATTCCCACTCGCTCATCTAAACTGCTTTCAGTTTCAGTTCAACACCTATAATGGAAACATTTCTTTGTAATTGTGGGTTTTGCATAATATGTGGGCCATGTTGATAAGAACAAGTGGAATGAGACATTCGTGCATATATTAGTAAAAGAGCCGTCTACTTTCTTGGATATTACCAAGGCGGTCGTTTTCCTCGAGATGAAACGTCTAACAAAGAAATGTCAAAATTGTGCCGAGGCTTATACCATTCCAGAGATTCACGAGGCTTCCAAGAGGATTTATGGCCTGACTAGGAAGGTGGAGAACACAGTTTTATCGTGCCTGATTTAGGGTTTGGAAAAATAACTTGTAGGGAAAAATAACGGTTTTTTTTTTGCTTTTCATAAAAATAGACGATTCTCAAAAGATATAATCTGTAAGGCGTGGTTGAACATTGCATTGCCTTGGTTTTTTTAATTAATATGATCAACAGTCCGGCCTGGGTTGCAGGTTTTGTAAATTTATAATAGATTTAGAGTTATGATTTTTATTTACAGGTTATATATTATTATATCTTTTCTTGTGAATTTTTTTTTTTGGTAAGTTAGTAGTATTATATATAAAGGGCCTTCCAAGACCAAAAAGAGATACAAAATACAGAGAATAATCTTGCTGTAGTTACTAGAATGCCCCAATAGAGGGGAAACCAGTCCAGCCAGCATGGAAGTCAAACATAAATAGTGTAATAGTCTAAGTAAACAGTTTGAAACTAACTGGACAATAACTAAAAAGTAGAGAAACTATTGAAACTTGAAGTGCCCTCATGACCTCAGACATTTGGCAAATGACCTGACCAAGTGACGTGGATAGCCTTGGACCACGGCTCCTCCTCGACGTATGTCACTTGATCGGCCCATTGCTTTCCAGCGTCCATGCTTCCCTCGGCCCTGTCGACAACTGGCGAGATATCCTGCAACGCGCAGTGTGTTGTGTCCACCTCCTCCATCATATCCTTGTGCTTGGCTCGCTCCCTCTCATTTTTTGCTGAACGCTGCGCCTGGGCATTCCATTCGTTGGTCTCAACACTGGGTTCCTCTGCCGAAGCCGCACCTGCGAGGTCCGAGGGGAAAGCCTCTTGAAGGGAGGAAAGGAGCTGGAGAAGGACTGCTACCTTTCCATCCGTGGCATGCAGATGGAATTGAAGGTCCTCCACCCCCTGGCAGAATTCGAAGACCAAGCCGAAGAGAATTGCAAGGCTTTGTCGTAGCTGTGTGTCAAGGAAAGAGTTCGGGGGCTGGTTCTCGGTGTTCCGAGGCTCACAAGGAGGGGGCTCTCCCACAGTCTTCCCAGCAGAGTTAGGAATTGGTGCAAGAGGAGGCCCGATCATTGGGGGGTCAGGAAGAAGGCGCGAGGAGGAAGACGACAGCCTGGGGATGATAGCAAGGCTATCAAACTGCAGAACAGATAGAGCGGGGGGTGGAGGAAGAATTGGCTCTGGCTAAGTAGATGGAGAGGAGCAGAGGATGGTGAAGCAGGGGGCGATACAGAGGGTCGGTGAGGTTTCCATGGAGAGATTCTGTGCGGGCGCCCTCGAGGGCGTGGCATGAGGCTCGTCTTGTAACGAATAGAGGATGCCAGGTGCACCAGGCAGAGGTAGAAAGCCTGGAGTTGAACCAGGGTTGTGATGAGCATGCAATTCCAGGGTAGCTCAGACAAAGGCCGCAGAGCGGGATGCCAATTGGAGCACGCGTAGAGACAGAAGACATACACAGATAACCCGGCCATGAAATGAAGCTTGAGAGGAGAGGGAAGCTGCTTAATTGTCATCCGCGCCATGATAATGGCAATTTAATGCTGGTTTGGGGTGGCGAGCGATGGCATGAGCCTGTCACATGGTGTCGTGCCTCTCCTCCGCGTTGCGCCATGTGTATCTGACTAACACCCCATCCGGGGGATCCTAAAATTTTTGCATTATATATATATTAAATATTTAAATTTTTTTATTTCTTATATTATTGATAGAAAGAATTGGGGTCTTATTGTGAGACACGCAGGATATTCTGAGTAACTAACGATTTTAATGTTTCAATAAAAAAGTACTCGTCACACTACTGAGAAATCAGATAAAGCTACCCGGACTGGCAGCAACGTGTAGCTGAGAAAGCCAGAGAAGCCCAGGCGCCGACAGTAGAACTGGGCCTCCTGGCTGTGGGATTTGGATTGGAAGAGGATCCGCTTCACCAGACAGCCACAAGCTCGCTCCATAGCTTCTCTCATAGCTTTTCTCAGAACTTAACTTATGTCTTAGTATTTATATTTTCAAACTATTTGGACAGATATAAATGCTACAGCATAGCTTTGTTTAATTTAATCATTTTCTATCATTTCAATATTATGTTTATGTGTTTTTTAATATGTCATTCATTATTTATAATTGAATATTATGCTATTCAATCATTTAATATGTTTATGTGTTTTTTAATATGTCATTCATTATTTATAATTGAATATTATGCTATTCAATCATCTAATATGTTTATGTTTTTTTTAATATGCCATTCATTATTTATTCTATTCAATCATTTAACTCGTTTGTTATTATTAGCACTTTACTGCAATATTATATTAAGTAGGTGCTCATGTTCTAGCGGATAGTTTCATTGTTATGGTAGTAATTATTTGGTGTCAATCTTATGTTGTACATATATTGTAGCTCATGCTTTCTATGGTGAATAATATTATTTACACTTTTGAATTTTTAAGTAAGTATTTTTTTATGTAAATATTATGATTTTTTTTATTTTAATGGGTCAGTATTATATATAAATAAATTTGGAGTCTCATATATTATATATTAATTTAGTACTAATTTTAAAAATAAATTATTATTATTATTATTATATATATTAATGATAAATTTAATATTATATTAATCATGAAGTTTTACTATTTTGTTTTATAGGTATATATTTATTGAAAACTTTAATATTAATAACTTTTCTAATAACAAATTATGAATGAATGAATTGGATTTATTTAATAGAAAATATTCTTAGTCCTCACACATATTTAAGGGTTCTCATGTAATATGATAGCGTCCTTGCAACTGAAGTCATTAGGGATGTAATTAACAAATTTTATGATAACCTTTCCCATTCTATTGATTTGCATACTTTGATGGGTTGTTTCCATTTCTCCCTTCTCTATTCAATGGAAACATCTTACTAGACGCGTGGAAGGATGTGTGGTGGTGGTTGTAAAATCATGCTTTGAAGGCGAACTGTCGTCCCACACATGGCCACTATTCAGCCCAGTGACAATGAATGTGAGGGATTCCATCCTTTGGAATGGATGGGTTGGGTTGTGTACCATGCAAATCACATACAATTTACATATGGGGTGATTGGATGACTCTTTGTTATACATCTGAGTTGCAAACCAAATGTATACAACAAATTGTTGAATGGTGATGGGATTGCCATGTTGGGTTTATTTTTTTTTATTTTTAGTTGTTATTGGATCTGTATTTGGCTATGTTGCAAATGTGAGGAAATAAGAAGCAGAAATATTCAACAACGAGTTGCAACAAAGGTGAAGGTGGACTCAACCCAATTAGAGGAGTAGAGTAAGGTTGTTATTAGTGATTAAATTAATGCTTGCATAATGGTGGACTGTATCAGTATTGGCTATGCGAATTGTGAATGCAGTATATATTGAAAACAAGCTTGTACCCTAGCGAGCTTGTATATATTGAAAACAAGCTTGTACCCTAGCGATCCTGATCCATTGAAGGAACTCTGAGAATTCATTGCCAAGCATCCTTGATACGCCCCCACCTATCCATATCTTTGTGGCTTCTGATTCCATAAAAACAAAGACAAATGGGTGGCATGCTTGCAAATCTAGATATATTTCATGGTGTGAAGCAATTGTACGCACCTCATGGATATTCTTCTTGAAGAAGGTCAATATATGAATCTCTTGGTGAAGTTGATGAACGTCAAGAACACCATAGAGATTTGGATGTACACTAGTTACTTAGTGGTTCCTCATATTACAGATTGGGAAGTTTGTCTTCTTCGTGATTCACTCTCAAAGTGAGCGTAAGGTTGCAGCCACATCCATGGCCTCTGCGGTCGAAATCTCAACGCAGCAGAAGAAAGTGGATAAGCTCATGGAAGAATACAAAGACATCTTCTCTTCAACCACTAGGGTACCTCTACACTGACAGGTCAAGCATTCAATTGATCTGACCCCAACACACCACTACCCAATTGGATAGTCTATCGCTGCAATGAGGAGATCAAGCATCAAATCCAAGAACTTCTCCAAAAGAGGCACATATGACCCAACTCATCACCATGTGGAAGCCCAATCGTGTTTGTGCAGAAGAAATATAGGACCTGACAACTCTGCATCAATTCTTGGGCCCTAAAAAAAATCACAGTCAAGAACCAGTACCTAATTCCCTAAATTGATGATCTCCTTGAACATATCAAGGGGCGAAAATACTTCAGTAAGATTGATCTGAAGCCTAGCTACCATCAGGTCCCAATAGAGAAGACAGATGTATGGAAAACTTCTTTCAAGTATGAAAAAGGTCTTTTTGAATGGTTGGTCATGCCCTTTAGTTTGACGAATGCCCCAACAAATTCCATGAGATGATGGAGGATATCTTGCGACCTTTCACCAAGTATTTTTTGGTGCTGTATCTGGATGACATCCTCATCTACAATAAGAACTGGGTGGAACACTTGCATCATATTCGAAAAGTTCTACACACATTGTGGTAGCACAAGCTATATGCAAATTTGGAAAAATGCTCCTTCAACATGGATAGGGTCCAATACCTAGGATACATTGTTGATGAGCATGGGGTGTAATGTACCCCAACTTTACCAATTTCAAAAAAAAATATTATGGTCATTAAAGTTTCTTTCGCCTTCAATACTTTTCAAAACATTCCTTAATTATAAATACAAATTAGTTATGCTATTTCTTTTATCTTCTGGAACTTACACTTATCATTTTCTTGACACAGGTGCAAAGTTATGTAGACAAGACTAACTCTAGAGTTGCATCGAATGATACCATAATCATATTTTGTACCCCTTACAAGAAACAAAAGGCTATCCTATAGCCTATCCCTAAACCTACCTTAGTGTTCATCCACTGCTGTATAAGTACACTTATTCATTATGCACTATCTTATGAATTCTTCAAAGTTGACAACATTCTTATTCTCAAAAATGAGGGATACAATAGCTTAGTACCAAAACTATTATACACACCTTAGTAACTCCATCATACTCATGCTAGTATACCACAAGACATACTATAGGAATTATATATATATATATATATATATATATATAACGATCCCTAGGATAAATGTATTGTTTAATATATAGGTCGCATGTGGACTGTCTCCATTATTACATAGTTATTTCTAACATAACACCAGTACGTACATGTGTTAATACTCAGAATTGTTGTGACTATATGGTTGGTAAAAGGGGTTTCATTTCTTGTCGTTTGACGTTGCCATGATAACATCCCTTGGCACAAGGGTTAACAAATCCAAACTATAATAACAAAACCTTAATGAGACGAGAAGGAAAATACTATAGTTGTAACCCTAACTGACTGGCATCACACCCGCCATAAATGGATAAGAGGTCTACAGAGGTATGATAGTCATGACTTAAACAAAACCTTGCTTAAGACATTTATGGTGTCCTGTAAACGTACCTCTCTGAGATATCGCTTGACCACCGTGTCCAATGTGTCCCTACCACCTCACTCTATTCACATGGCCAGGTATAGTACGTAACTACCACTATTATTCTACTCAATGAAGGGTTTCTAGGGATATTGCTTCGTTCTTCTCCTTTGGCTCTGTGTCCTTTGTGAAAAATGCTACAGTGCTAACACTGCGATGTTAAACTCGGTAAGCATGGACAGAATCGTGGAGTTGGGTGTGGTGTGGGTAAGAAGAAAACTATGAGGCATCTACCAGTTGGATACTACCCTGCGCAAGGTAAGCAAACTCTCGGTTATTTTATCTAAACTCTCTATGATTCTACAATGTTGTAGTATGCACCAATCACCATCTATTCCTCTTGGCTCTATTGGTTCTAACTTCCTTGGGTCTGAGTTAGAGTCTTATCGATTGGTTGAATACATTGCAATGCTTAGTGTTTGTCGTGGCTCCACTTTTATTCTCTCTATTGGGTCCTAAAGTTCTTATACCATGCGATAGATATTTTCTCTACAAAACCCCGTAGGAAGTCCTTGACTATAATAATACCTAAGGGAGTGAGTATGCCCAACAACTCATGAGCTAGTTCTTTCTAAAAATTATATTCGAACTCACTGTATCTTCAGTTTCTCGTACTATGTGATTGAATGTCTATGCAACTCGATAGTGGTTAAATTATTGGCTTGAGACTTTTAGAGATTTTTCATATTTGGTATACTTGCTTGTCCATTTCATTATTTGTCTGTATGAAATCATGGATTTCTTAAATTTATATCCTAGATAGTGAATCTAGGTTTTCTTCTGTGTGATAGTAAGTGGGATACCCTTCATATCTTGTTTAGATCTTTCAAAATGCAAGATCGTTCCCTGTGGTAATGAAGTGGTTTCATTCTGTCTGTAATGTGTATTTTACTTATGATGTAGATGTCTACGATTTCATTCTTTCTGAGTTTTTACATAGCATTTTCATAGGTAAACATAGTTCTGTATCTCTGTCTAAATTTTTCGAGTTACCAACTCTTAATTATGAGAGTAAACATCTTGCAACTTACTATGATTTAATTAGTTTCAGAGAAGCATGACATATATTTGTAAAAATTTCCACTGTGTGTACAGAGAGGTTTCTTACCTAAATATACGCATTTAGTAACTCCCCTGTAACTTTCCCATTCATGTTTCACATAATTATACGTTGAATGGTTAAGGTCGTAAGACTGTTCCCTGTGTATACAAATAAGTTCCATCTAAGTTATACCTTCAGTAAATTTATATAATAATCGCCTTAAGTTTTGTGTGTGTGTGTGTGTGTATATA
>JZKD02S0370579.1:458319-483569 GCA_000966675.3 Picea glauca
ACTTGGAGGGTGAATTGTTAAACATCAACATCCAACATGAAATCAACATGGCACCAATGAAAAATTATATTGAAGAATGGTTCAAGAAAGCAATTGAAAAACTGACCGATGAGGGGCAAGAAACAATTGAGATGGTTCATGTAACCATTAATGAAAACAATAAAAGGCCATCAACAAGCAAGTAAACACACAAGAGACCATCATAGTAAGTTTATGATGATCACAAATTTCTTTCTTTATCACTTCCGTCATCCAGTTACTCCACTTCTTTGAATAGATTCTTTTCTCCAACTTTTCTTTAATGAGTACCTTGATGAACCATTGATGATATATACAATGCGGGGGAGTCTTGGAATTTTCTTGAATTTAAATGGCCATTTTATTTAGGTCCCTCAAGAAATAATATGGTAGGCTCATCCTTTTAATTCCTGACAAATGAAGGAGTAATTGTAGATGAAACAGGAACACAGTAGAATAACATCCTTCACATGTGATATAGCATTTGAGCATTAGCAAGGTCTCCATCCATTCATCAACTATCCAATCCCTAGGAATACCCTTGTCTTGATTGGGATCTCTATGCTCTGTTTTCAGGAATTGATTGACATCCCCACCTACGATTATTTTGTTTTTGAACCATTTTTCACCATCAACAGGGAGATTGCAGGATGATGTTATTGACTCCTTTGTAACCTGCATAATCATATTAGCAATCTGAACCCTATGTCCATGAAATCCTTCAACAAATGCATGAGCTACACCATAGTGATAACCATCTAATTTGGCGAAAAACATATACCAACCAGCCTGGTCAAAGATATGTCTGTTGTTTTAGTATGCCTCCATGATCGCGGGTCCTTCAGGCTCCTTTCTGTTCATGTGTCCACTTTTACCCATTCTACTGTCACGACCAGAAGACTAGATTTCTCATTGTAGGAGTAGGATATGCCTTCTATGTAGAGATAGATACGAGATTTATTGGCTATATGGAGGAAATTTAAATCGACTAGCTGCAATTTGAAACTTCGTGAAACAAATAAAATGCCAAGTTAAAAGCATTGTTTCTTTAAAAACCCCATCCGCGTGATGTCCTGGGTAACATATATGAACAAGTGAAAGTACTGCCACCTTTGCATGTTGTGATATTGATTGTGTACGTGACAACCATCTTTATCCTTTCCTTCTTCTAGGTAGGAAAATCCAAGTCTTCAAACTCCTCCAACAATACTCATGATGATGAAAAATAGGGACAAGTGGAATTTCATGTAGCGTCCTGCATAAACTGTCCTTTGACATATTTTGGATGGAAAAGACTTGAAAGTCGTTATCAAACTTTTGGTAATCATGAGACATAATTTATGACATGACATATGACTTTAATGGAAATATTTAAAACTAATGATGTCATGACACAGTCATATAAACATGTGCATAACTCTTCTTATCCCCTTCTACAAGATTAAGTATATGTCATTTCTCAATATAACATTATTTTGACCCCCATGATAAATATTTTGAACCTTTAACAACCTAATGATGAAAATTTATAGCTTATACAAAAAAAATTAAAAAATGGAGAATATAAGAGATGAGAGATGAAACTTTGTAGAACATAATAGGTGAACAATCGCTCCAAGGGGCATGGAGTTCTCCCTGTGAAACTCCAAGAACTTTTAGTAGACATGTTCCTTTTGATCCTTTGAGTTTTCTGCCATTTTTATTCTATAGAATGTAACTGTTTCAACTCCTGGAGTTTGGTAAAACTTTATTCAAAACATATCAAACTGAAAGATTAAAGCTAATACTAAAAGATGAAAAATAATAAGTTGCAACATTTCTCCATTGGGCTATGGAGTCCTTATTATATAACTACCACACCACATTGATATGTACAATGGTATTTGATCCACCAATGGATTTAGTGAAATAATTTCTTCAAAAAATGCCCATTTACTGTGCCACCAAAAACCTCTTCACCTTCCAAATTCTACAATAGGAAAGTGTTGTTGTCCAAGACCTTATCCACCCTAAATGGACCCAACCACAGGCTGTCAAACTTCCCATGATGGAATTCTCTGTGGGAATCTCATTTTAAAACCAAATCCCTGGGTAGCAACTGCTCTGTTTTTTCTTTTCTATCAAAAGTCTCTTTAACTTTCTGTTGATGCTGATGTGCCTTCTCAAGAAATTTCTCTCTTGCTTGCTGCAATTCTACAATATGACAAATCCTTTTGATAAAATCATTAGGTTCAACTTCAATTTCCTACAGAAAATTTACAACTGGAAAACCAAGATGTACTGGAAAGACTGCTTCCATTCCATATACTAACTGAAAAGGTGAAGTTCCAGTTTCTCTTTTTGTGCTAACATAGTCAACCCACAAGGAACATTTCAACTTTGAATCACAAGCCCTTTTATTATCTTCCAAAAGTTTCTTAATGATCTTGACCATACTTTTATTGGATGATTATGTTACGAGGAAAATCTCTTAATGATCCTGATCATCATAAAAAGTTAGCTTTCCCCTATAAACCTTTAAGTTGGTGAATAGGGCATGGGGGAGGAAATCGAAGTATTTCCTCAACCTTTAATGGGTGTACCATGATCCCAGTCTCAGAGACTAAAACTACTAGAAGATGACTTGGCCTAATGTAGAATATGCATTTATGAGGGGTCAACTGAATGCAATAATGGAGACATCTTTCAAAGACTAGATGAAGGTGCTTAGGGTGATCCACTCTCTTATGGGAGTGAGCAGCAAGATCATCAAGATAGGATTTGACTATATGTTTCAGATCATGAAATGCGAAGGTCATAGCATGTTGGAAGGTTGCTCCAGTGTTTTTAAGGCCGAAAGGCATCTTCCGGTATGTGAAAGTAACCCAAGGGGAAAACAAATGTCGTCTTATGTTGGTCCTCGGGTTTAATCTGAATTTGGTTATACCCTAAAAATCCATCCATGAAATAAAAAAGTTTTCTTCCCAGATGCTCGTCAAGAATTTGATTGATGAAGGGTGTCAAGAAGTTGTCTTTAGGATAATATTTGTTCAGGTCACGAAAATCCATGCATACGTGGATGGTTCCTTTCTTTTTATTGACAGGAACAGGATTGGATACCTATTCAATCAAGGGAACCAGGTAGAAAAAGGCATCATTAAGCAATTTTTCTACCTCTTCCTTAATAGCAGGGGCTTTCCTGGGAATGACAGCTCTAAGACATTGCCAAACATGATTAGCATCCAGGTAAGTTTTAATCTCATGTTCGACAATTTGAGGGTCGATTCCTGGAATCTCTTCATATGACCAAGTGAATACATCTCATAATTCCTTGAAGATTTCAGTGTAGATCATAATTTCTTCTAGCGAACAATCCACATCGATGTTTACATTTTCAATATTGACAGGGATACGAGAAATATCGATCATGATGGTAGGGGAGATACTCGCCATGTTTCCTTCGGCATAAATTTCATGTGTATCATGTGGAACTATGGCGTGACCGACTATCATGCTTAAAGTAGATCTAAAATCATCTTGCTTGATTCTAGCAAGCTCTAAGAGGAAATAAGAGCGATGATGCATATCATCCTAGGGCCTATTAGAACCATTCATGACCTCGATTATAGCTTCATCTGAAGGAAAAGTATCATAGAAGAAGTCACATGAAAAATACGATGAACTGGCCCACATAGGCTCCAGAACAGGATCCTCCTCGTCCATCTGGTAGGTAACAAGATTTGGTTCCACGAAATATTCAAGAACAACTTGATACGCAACCTCTACTGCCGATAGTGGCATGTCCATTCCATAATGTAACTAACCTTCATAAGACGTCGTTGAGGAAGGTAGGGTTCAAGGATCACTAAAATAGGAAGGGAGTTAAGGAACAAACCTCTCTGACAAAATGGGCCTAATGGACATGGAGTAAATATGGTGAACCAGTGCCATGAAGTTGAAGGTACCCATAATGGATGAATACATTCTAACACCAATATTCTCAATTGTTGGATGAGAATTTTCGATCATGGGTATCTATGGTCCAATAGATGCATTGGGGCTAGAATATGAAAAGGGAAATTGATCGATCATCACGATCTTGCCATCGTGAGGAAAAAAAAGAGTACTGAAGACAAAAGATACGATTGCACTAATAGCATAAGTCCAATTGCATCCTAGTAACAAGTTATAGTTGAGGGGAGAATCAACCACCTCGACATCCACCTCTACCATCTTCGCACCGAACTAGACTGGAAAGGTAGGAAGAATACCATGAGGGCAGAAGGAATGACCATCAAAAGCAGTCAACATGGTCGAACACTGAGAAAGGGTCAGAGAGTCAAGGGCTTTCCAATAGACCAGGGACATCACACATGTTGCAGCACCTTCATCAACAATAGTACACTTGATGGTATACTTCGAGTAACCCACATGGATTTGGAATGACACATGGTAACGCAAGCGAGGCTTCACATATGTGATGTCAAACTTGATAACTTTCGAGCCAAAAGGATATATATCTCTTCACACAAATAGAAAGGCATTCCTCTGTGAAGGACACGTCTAGAGTACCTCCAAGGCCGACATCGTACAAAGGGTTTGAACCAGGTCCTCAACAATAGAGTAATTATGGGCGGCTCTAGCATTAGGATTGTGGGTAGAGCACTTGAGTACTCCTTTCAGAATACAAGGTGGGGGCTCTAGTTTTTTTATCTGTAAGGGCATCTCCAGAGGAGGGGGAGACTCTAGACTAGGTACAGTCCATGGAGAACTGTAATCGCGAGACCAAGTGGTTACATTAACCTTAGATTTAACCATATTGATGCATAAATAGTCACCATATTGCATCGGTGGGTTTTGACTCCCACTGGCCACATTTCTAGCATTCGAGGAGCTCAAGGCCATGTGTTGGCTATGTGGAAAAGTATTAGTCAACATGGCCAACAATAGAGATAAAATCCTCGCAGCTTCCGCAAGTTTCACACATAAATGGGTAAGGTGATTGTCTCTACAAAGATTACAGGGAAATTTCACCTTCCTCCTTTATTTCTTTCACTCACCAGCATTATTATTCGTCTTCTCATTATTACCATTGTCCTTGGGTTTATTATTATTCTTCCCACCCTTATGATTATTTTTACGTCCTTTCTTTTTATTCCCTCCTAGTTGTTGGTTACCATTCAGGCTGGTCGATGATTGCATAGAGTGTACATCCATTGACTGAGTGGGATTGGAGGACACTGATGAAGCTGGCCTTCCTACAGACTGGTTTAGAGACAAGTATTTCAAATGGCTTGTCACCTAGTTTGCATATTTCACATTGACAGAGCCTACAATGCCATCGGCATGAAGCCTGATATTTTGTCTAGGGTCATAGTTTGACCTTAGTGTGTGAAGAATAATCTCAAATAGCATCCCAAACGTAGAATATATAATATCTAATTGTTGGGCTTTAAAAATATCTTATTTCTCAGACGTAACCCCATATGTAGAAACATCCTTCAAAATATAAGGCAGGAGAGATTTAAGGAACCACTCTAGTAGGAATTTTGAGGTTATGTAGGCCTTGATCAACCTCTTTCATCTATGCCACTCATGGATATGGTCTAATATATGAGTGGCTCTTTCCTGACAAAAGGTCGACAAAATTTCTATGGCAACATAGTAACAAATCGACAATTGGAAGTGGTTGAGGAAGACTAAATCCAACTGATTAAAATTTCTGTATGACCCCCTAGGTAGCTCGATATACCATTTCGTGGAAACCCCTGTGAGGGTGTGTTGAAACAATATTAACTGAATAGAATCACCATTAAGGGAATTTGAAGAGAACCAAAGGTGAAAAGCGGTAACATGATCACCAGGATCCTCACAAGTTCTACCCTAAAATTTTGGAATATCCAAAGGAAGCTTAATGGGGATGGGGGACCATGATGGATCAGGGCACACAGGGTCATTCATTAACTTAGAAAATTCTTTAATATTGAACATGCCCATAAAATGGATATAGGGTTGCAACATATGGCCCCAAACTCCCTGGAAAGATTGTTGTTTGGGAGTCACAACACATCCATAGTTTTGGTAAGCATCATGGCCTTGTCCGGTATTATAAGACCCTCCTCTGGACTGATTCATGAGGGGTTGGTTGGGAACCATTCCAGTAGGAATGTTCTGATGAGGATTGTCAAAAATTTCCCCAGGCGGAGTGGCTTCACGTTAGGGGTTGCCCAAGGTATGAAATTGACCTCCTCCGAGTGTGAATTCGGAGGATAAAGGTGGATTTGTCATGCCAAACATGTTGGTCATAATCAGTATAGAGGAGGTGGGTGTAAAGGTGTTGGAGTTACTTCACACACACCTAGGATTTATTTTTCCTAAGGTTTTTCCTTGTTTATTATTCATAATTAGTCATTATCCAGTCTCCTATATTTTAGGGGAGAATATTCCACCTGGAGAATATTCTCTTCAATTGACACTTCAGTTTGACTAGTTGAATTGAGTCTAGATGTTGCATTGGTTTTTCCACCATGAAACATTGGGATCATCACCATGCTAATGTGCACTTTCCTTGCCTTCATCACCATATTGGCACATTACCCTTGATTCCTTGATATACTCCTCACTACACTCTATTTTAGTCAGTTAACTGAAGACTGATTGACTAGTTAACTCAGTTAGGTGGCAGTTCACTCCTGTAACTGCCTGAGAGACCAGACTAGGTGGCAGTTTACTCTCGTAACTATTGGTGTGTTTCCTGATCACTTTATACCACCACTATGGCTCATTAGTTACTCATATATTCTATATCTATTGTAAATTATCCACTCTTTGAGTGTGGAATACAGTTAATGAGAATTATTTCATTCTTTCTCTCCTTCTTCTTCTTTCTCCAATTCTCTCTACAAATGTGTGTATTATTGTTTAGCTAGATATATTCTATGCAGGTTCAACACATTTACATGGTATCATAGCTGATGGATTGCTAAGAAAAAGCTATGCCAAAATTTTTGCAGGTACAAAAGATTGCAGACAGTGAAAAGATGGAATTCCAAAAAGAGTTCATTCTTACACCTTACAACTATTTTTCATGGAAGGAAAAAATAACCATACATCTATGAACTAAAGGGTTGTACAATTTAACCTTGAATATAGATATAGAACTAACATCATCCATAGAAAAATACAATTACTTAAATCGCATGGATGAGGCACTCGGAACAATTTGCAGTCTTATTTCTCCTGATCTCCTTTTTCATATATATTTTTGTAAGACTCCCAATGAAGTATGGACCACCTTGGAAGGGATCTTTGGAAAAAAGGATGAGATGAGGGGACACATGCTAGAGGTGTCACGACTCACAAAATTCAAGGATTTACTATAGAAACTCAAAGCTTGTGGGGTTGATAAATCGAAGGAGGAGAAACAAATGGTTCTCACCATTCTCTCCAATATTGGTCCTGAATTATCTGTTTTAGTATCCACATTCCATTTTGTCAGATTCCCCTCGAGAGCCACCTGGAAGATTCCTTCTCTTGAGGACTTTATCGAATCCCTGACACAAGAGCAAACCAAGCTCATCAACATGGGCACAATCAAAGGCCCAAGGGAACATGCACTCACTATGCATGATGGCAGCCAAAAATATCATAAATATAAAGATAAAGATAAACAGAAAGCTCATGCACATTCGAAGAAGGAAGGGTATACAAAACCCTTCACCGATGCCTCCAGATACAAAGGGGAAAAGGGAAGAAAAGCGGAGAAATGCATGTACTGTCACAAAGGATTCCATTCAGAATATGCATGCATGCAAAAACAAATAGATATGATTTCTCAAATACTTCAGAAAAACAACCTTGGAGATCACATCCCCAAGGGTGCCAAGAAGAAGAAGAATCCAAAAGATCTGAATTCTAAGAAAGACAATTCTAGCCATGCCTTGATTTCCATCAACTCCTCTCTTGATGCTTGGATCATAGATTCAAGAGCATCACATCGCATGGCTGCCTCAAAAGTAGTATATTCTTCTTTGAATGCATGCAAAGTTCCTCCCATTCTGATGGGGGACTGTTATGAGGGAAAAAATATCTATGGCCAGGGTAAACCACAACAGACAGTTATGACTGCAGAAATCAACTCAATTCCAACATATGTTATATAAACTAATGTGCAAGATAGAAAAGAGGCCTACCTTGATCCAACGTTCGATGATGTTCCACCATTGATCACTTCGACCCAAAGCTTTATACCTGCAACAAGTTCTCAACAAACAATCAGAGCAAGTATATAGTGATAATATAAAGGGTTTAGCACATTAGATAGCATAATCCATTAATAAACATTACAAACATTCCCATGGATAATAATCATATATTTTCACGATACTAATAGGACAGAAAAGGAGTATTTCTATTAATAAATGATCAGTAGAAGTGACAACAATACAGACTTCCGTGTCGGCACGGTTCAAAACCAAGAAACTAGGTTCCTTCCAACTGGTCCTCCACCACTTCAATTCTCCATCAAAGGCAATCTCATAGAATGGAGACAATGGGGTTCTCTAAAAAATAGGGAAAGAGCTTGGGGGATGAACACTATGTTCAGACTTGAGGAACAAAGGGATGCAGACTCAATATGAAGTAATTTCTCTAGAGTAACTTTGCTCTTAAAGTTGAATGCTTTCTCCTCTTTTCCATAGCTTGGAATTGTGATTTTATAGCCTTCAAAATGCAACTTAAGGGTCGAGTTGGAACGTTTCCAGTATATGGAAGGAAAAGGATCACAAATATCCTGTCGTGACATGGAAACCCGATTTAATTTTTGTATTTTCTGGAACAAATCACAATGTACATGGATTGTAGTGGATCATCCTACGTATACGCATGTTGTATAGTAGATAGGGCAAGTATATGTGGAAAAATATGTATTTTTAGCTCTAGATTCATCAAAAAGAGATGACAAGACTACATAGGGAAATGGAAAAAGGCCCTCTGTGCCAGATAGAAATGGTGAGGAAAACCTTTCTATAACAGATGCCACCTAATGTGTGAGTTCAGAGGAGTGAGGTCAGAGGAGTATTTGCGATGGCTGAAATACATTATAAATAACCCAGGAGTGGAGTGGTAGAGAATCAACTGGAAAAATTCAATTGCTCATTACATTATGTATTGACTTTGCATACATTGCTACCAAGAATACACTGCAGATCCATGTGAAAAATATACTAAATAAGTGTTTGTGGTCATGAATAGGCAAATACAAATGAGGTTACATGCCAAAATCTATCATAGTCATGAACAAGGCCCAGTGAAACCAGTCTCAAAACCAATCTGAGTACCATGGAGTACAATTTGATCTCCCATGATCACTGAAGTCAGATAGGTATTGGTCCAATGAAAAGGAAGCAACAACTCAGAAAATCTGTGGCCACATAGTGATGTCTTCAAGTCTTCTACACTATCTGCCAAGGGTGCAAGTGTACATCATATGAATAAAGGATTTGAGGTCAAAGACAATGAGACATTGTTTGATTACTAGTCATTGAGGTATACTGTTAACAAATGCGAGACAACCTACCAATAATGAAAGTAGGTATCCAGGCACTGAGTACATTCCTGCAAGTGTGAATAAAGGAATCGGTTTCGAACACTTGAGGAATCCATTGATTATGAGACATTGATGTATTCCCATTTGTCAATGGCGAGAGAGTCGTCCACTAATGACTGCAAGCCTCAAGGTACTCATAAAACTCTAGGTCTCATATCCAGAATAAATGAGCTGAAGTCAATGGAAAGAGACCTGTTGAAAGGAGATCATTAAGGCATCTCTCATCAGTCGGCACGAGGAACAAAGTGGGAGATTCATAATTTGGTGGAGATCGAATGAAGAACATGTTCACGAACCAACAACCCTATGCATATTTTGTGTGTGCTAAATGCAAGTGGTACACAAAAAATACCCTCTGAATAGAAGCCAATGATGAAAAATGCTGACAAAGGTGAGGAAACCACCAATAAGGATAATTTCATCCAAGACACTGCACAAATCACGAAGTGTGAATAGATGTCTTTCCGTCGAACACAAGGGAAACTACCCAGTCAATGACCAATGATGAAATGTCGATTGTTGGCTTCAAGGTGACCTACCAATGATGAAAGTAGGGCCAGGGTGCATGATAAGAACATAGTATCATGTGATTTTGAGACAAACTGAGGGTATGGATGACATGCAAAGTCAAGATTTATGAGGAGTGGCTGACACGGGTTGATAGAATTCCTTTGAACAAGAGAATGAGACATATGGTAGATTCTGACAGCATAGACCCAATGATATAACTATCAGATGTAGGAGGCATCGATAATGTTCTCTATGGGGATTGGAAGAGTAACCAATCGGTAGAGAAAACTCTTTAACGAGATCAGCTTCTTAAGGCCATGCTAAACCCAAAATTATGATGATGCAAGGACTCAATAACTTTGTGCTATGTTCAAAGGCAACACGACTGCTGCCAAATATAATATAGTACTCCTTTCCCGCCCGTCTTTTTTTATTTTTTCATAACAAATGAATGCTATGATATAGAGGAGGAAACGAGTGTCGCAACTAAGAAAAATTGGTTCCAACAGTGGAACGTACTTATGCTCAATGCAAGGAAATGCATGCAGGATATGGACACATAGGGTGAAGTTCCCTCCTAGGTATTGGGTGTCAAATTGCAAAGGATATAAACAAGGCTCTACTTGGTTGAGGATGCAAAAACTGCTTAGGCAACGATTTATAACGCAAAGTGAGAACCGGCTAAAGGCTCAATACTGCAAACGAGGGCATGAAATGCAATCACAACTTAACACCAAAAAAGTCCTTTTTTATGTCTTTTAGTCTATTTGGTGTGAAAAAGGAGTAAACTTGTGCCAAATATATGTCTTTTCAAATCCCATTTACGAGTGTGAAAAAGACAAGTTCACTCGACGATCTTTTATATATTTTATAACGAGTCGGAAAAGAGATTAACTAAGACTCATGGCCTTTCAAATCCAATTTAATGAGTGTGAAAGGGAAAAATCACTCGGAACTATTTTCGGTTTTCTAGACGAGTTGGAAAAGAGATTAACTAAGACTTGTTTTTGGGAGTCTGCAGGGAGTAAGGCCGCATGTGCATGAGTGAGAAATGAGGCTCATCATAAAGTCATGTATCAATTTATAATGGACTCCCGGTCCTAAGGAAAAACTCGGCATGGGAAACAAATGACAAAGGGGATCTAACTAGGGGACCCACGTTTGGTAAGTCTCTACCATTTATTAGCGAAACTACTTATAACGGACGTAAGGTTCTGTGTCATAAAAAATGGGTTTGTACCTAAGGCGTAAAAAGTGGTAGTCAAAGGATAATGCAAAAATGCACGATGGAGTGGATACATATCCTATATTCTAGGTTATGAAAATACCTTCCTGAGGTGATGAATGACCAATCACGACGTCAAAATCCCCAAGAAAACTGAGTCAAAACTACAAAAGCCAGCTCAAAACCACTCTTGAATTAGTCCATTAGGTGAAAAAATAGCATGAAACTATATAAAGTGGGTAAAAATAGCTTGTAAATAGTAATAAAATAAAAAAATTACTGTATCATTTTGATTTTTACCCAAATAGTGCAATTTGGACCAAAAATACCTCCAGGATTCAAAGGATGATTGCGGGAGCATCAGGAAACAAAATCATGAACCATCTGGATCAGGTAACTCTACATCTCATCCTCTTCAAATTTAGTGGATTACATTTTTGAATTAGGTTTCAATTTTTTAGTTTTTGAGGGCATAAATTAGAAAATTTTCTGTATGCAGGATGCCTTTGTTTAGGTCACATATACGACTAAGTATACGCCTCTGTGTGAACCACATGGTGCATATACTAAGCCCTGCACGCGACTGTATGCAAGGGAAGCCCCGTACAAGTACACAAATGGACAAAAAGAAGGGTTCTAACTCAAAAAATTATTTTTCTTTTGCACAATGGTCCTTCAATGGAGAGAGCGAGAACATGAGGACGTAGAAGCAGATGTGGATCGAGATATGCTGGCTCAAGCGGCTCTAAAAAGATGTGGCTTGTATAAGTTTTGTGATCTCAAAGGAATGAGGGCCCAAGTGAGGTTGTTGGAGATGTTTGTGGGTTACTGGGATCCCGATAGTGAAAGATTTATCCTCGATGGACAACCATTGAGGATTGAAGTAGAGGACATCTACTTCTTGATCGGTCTATCATGCTGAGGAGAGGTTGTAAACCTCAAGCCACGCTAAGCAGGGAGTGGGATGAATATCGAGGAGTATATCAATGCCCATTGTGTAGCGGCGACTCCCAACGTGGGAAGTCATCTCCCTATCCGGGCAATAAATAACCTCAGTCTGAAGATCATCATGCGTGTATTGACCAAGATTATTGGTTCGGCTTCATTTCACCAGGCATTGAGTTCTCTCATGTTTTACACAGTAGAGTGTAAAAGACCCACTCTCTATGAATGGTGTAACTCATGGATGAGAAATATTAAAGGTCAGTTGACAGAGTGAAAACAAGGGAGTAAGTTAAAATTTGGGTTTGCCTCTATTCTTTCCAGCTTCTTTTTCCAGAGGGTTCCAGTTCTAGGACCTAGAGTGGATATCCTTCCTAGATGACTACATGATCTAGATATGGTGCGGTGGATCAAGGTCATGAGACAAAAGGGGGGAGGTAGGGTGTCAACACCCTAAAACGATGATTTTTTCTCCTGCTGGTGGCGACAAGTCATTGCTCTGGACGAATATCCCTATGCGTGGATCGATTTCAGAGGAGATCGAGATATGCCACTTCCACTAGGGGTCGCCTACGATGACATAGGTAAATTTTTTTTTAAATATTTCAATTTTTTTTTTTATATTTTTGTATTAAAGAACAAAAATAATTTTTGGATGGTGCTTACATACTAACTATACATTTGTGTAATCGCATACGTGGGTCTGCGATGACCAGAGGGATTCCCTTGACATAGATGGAAGAACCGAGGAGATGAGGCAGCGGGAGAAGAAGTGGAGAGAGTTCTACAAAATGTGTAGGGCAACCTGTCTCGTTTGACACAGAGGATTCCAATGGTTCAGGTAGAGGATCTACCTGAAGCCATGCAGCCACATGTGGTTGGTGTACTTAGAGCATGGATACGACTCTTCTGGTGTCTTGCAAACATCATGGTTTTCTACCCTGACAGACACCCGGCACCACAGACATAGGTGTCGTGGGATGTGTATACTGGATGTATATGTGTATTGAGGGTTTTATCCCCAATTTTGTAATATAAACACCATATTTTGAAATATATAAAAAGGGGCCTTCGACTTTACTTATATCCTACAATGTCTACATTGATGTGATGGTTTTCTTTGATTTATTAATGTGACAAATGCCAATCTAAACTATAATTAGCATAGGCATCAGATACATGATTAGAACTCCTAGGAATGTGATAATATGTAATAAAATCAAATTTTCGTTCTAAAAGATGTACACGTAGGAATCGACGGAGTAAAGTAGGATCATGCACACGGTAATGACCGTTCAGCTGACATACTACTAACTGGGAATCCAGGAAAAATTCTAAAGAGAGAATACAATGCGAGATAGCATCGCGCAAAAGTTCTATGACGGTGCTATATTTGACCACATTATTCATGGATGGCCCTAGGCATACGCCACCTGAAGACACCAACAGACCTTTAGGTGAGTAAACCACCCAAGCAGTGGAAGCCAAGTTCTGTGTATGATGATTGGCTCTGTCTTCGAATCCTTGGTAGACCGAAGACTCCGTTGACATCTGCCAACAAAGGGAAAACTCGATAAGCAAGCCAAGGACAAAATAAAAGGGGGGAAAATATGTATATACACTAAATTTACATTAGTATACAAAGATTTCCGCCCAAGCCCGGGTCTCAAGATTAGTACCTTTTCAAGTAGAGCCCATTTCTGGGCTTGGCCAATTTATTCCCTTCATAATCTTCTAACTCGTATGCTCCTTTTCCTAGAACACATCGCACGATGTAAGAATCATTCCACATGGGTTTAAACTTGCCTGCCCCTAGTGATTCTTTGTCTTAATCATACAAGAGGACCAAGTCACCCTTAACATACAACTGGGGATAGACAGACTTATCGTACTGAACCTTCACACGTTTCTTATTCGCCTCAATAGTCGTAAAGGCGTCTCGAAGCTGCTCATCAAGACTCTCTAGGTGTATAAGGCATCTCTCTAAATCTGAAGTGTCAGGTAGGAGATCGAATGCCAACTTAAGAGAAGGGATTTTGCATTCAACAGGAATAATCGAATCCACACTGTGCAGTAACTAAAAAGGGGAAAAACCGGTGGCATTCTTAACTGAGGTTCGGTATGCCCAAAGCACGAGATATAGCATGATGTGCCAATTGGAATTACTCCAACTAACATGTTTTTGCAAAATGGTCTTGAGATACTTGTTGACGGCCTCTACTTGCCCATTTTACTGGGGGTAATAAGAAGATGAATGACCATGTATAAACCCCAGCTTAGATTCTATTTCTACCATCATGTCATTCTGAAAATGACTACCATGATCAGTGACTATATCACTAGGGATATCGAACCGGGCGATAATTTGGTTGAACACGAAGAAGGTTTCAGTCTTACCATTGGATTTTATGGTAGGCATGGCCTCGACCCACTTAGTAAAGTAGTCGATGCCACGATAATTTGTTGATGGCCCCCAACCAAATTTGGGTTGCAATCGATGAAATCTACCCCCCACTTGGTGAAGGGATTGACGATAATGACTGGGTGAAGAGGGGTTGGATGCAAGCGCATTTTCTGAGTGAACACCTAGAAGGGGTGACTTTTATTAACCACTTTGATACAATCTTTAAAGATAGTAGGCCATAAATAACTAGCTCGTAGGATTTTTTGGGCTGTCGCAATCCCGGATAGCTGACCACCACAAGCCCCTTTGTGGAAATCATTTAGGAATGACTCGACTTCCTCATGAGTTAAGAAATGATGCAAGATATCATCTATTCCTTGGTGATACAAAGTGTCACCAACGATGGTATGCTTTTTGGCTTGGTATCTAATACGTCATCGATCATTCCACGAGAGATGTTGAGTGAACTTCAAGGTTTGAAGATATAAAACAATGTCTCCATACCAGGGGTCGGACAACGAGACAAGGAAAATGTGTTCATCCGCAAATGAATCAACATGGATAACATCCTCATCTAATCATGGAAAATCATATATTAGCTCTGCGAAGACTAGTGATTTCTTGGACTTGGTCGAAGAAAAGTCAAGTTCAAACTCTTGTAAGATGACAATCCATTTATTATATTTCCCCCCTATGATACGTCTAGTAAGGATGTATTGAAATGGATTGACATCGGCAACCACCATAGTCTTGCAAAGTAATATATAGTGATGTAAGTGTTGGACTGCGTGAACAAAAACCAAAGCTAGCTTTTCAACGTGAGATTAATTAAGCTCGAGACCGACTAAATTTTGACTAATATAGTAGATGACATGCTCATGGAGCTCATCATCCTCCTGAACTAGAACCATACCAATCATCACTTCAGATGTGGGGATATAAAGCAAGTAATCTCTACTACATGAGATTTCAATAGAGGGGCCGATACTAAGGCTTTCTTCAAAGCATTGAAAGACTCCTGGGCTCGCTCATCCCAAATAAAAGGGGTGTCTTTCTTCAAGAGGCGCATGAAACCCTTAGTGATATTGGCATAATTCACTATGAACTGACGTAGAAAGTTATCTTTCCCTTGTAAACCTTGAAGTTTTTTAATCGTGCGTGGGGGAGGCAACTGAAGTATTTCCTCAAGCTTAAGAGGATCTACCATGATCTCGGTCTAGAAAACTAAAATCCTAAAAGATGACCAGACTTAACGCAAAAGATGCATTTGTGGGGGTTTAATCAGATTCTATAGTAACAACATCTTTCAAAAACAAGCCGAAGGTGTGTAACATGATCCACTCTCCTACGAGAGTGAACAACAACATCATCAAGGTAGGCTTCAACTATGTGATTGAGATCACGAAAAGCGAAAGTCATGGCATGTTGGAAGGTTGCTCCGACATTTTTAAGGCCAAAAGGAATTTTTAGGTATGCAAAAGTACCCCAAGGACATATAAATTCCATCTTGTGTTGGTCCTTAGGTTTGATCTGGATTTGGTTATATCTTGAAATCTTTCCATAAAAGAAAATATCTCTCTTCCCGCACACTCATTGCGAATCTGATCAATGAAAGGCGCGGGGAAGTTATCTTTAGGACAAGCCTTGTTCAGGTCACGAAATTCCATACACACACGGATCATTCCTTTCTTTTTATTCACAGGAACGGGGTTGGATAACCATTTAGTCAAAGGAACCGGGTAGATGAAGCCAGCATTAAGTAGCTTCTCCACTTCTGCCTTAATAGCAAGGGCCTTCCTAGGATTTAAAGCTCTAAGATGTTTTCGAATAGGTTTAGCATCCATATAAGTTCTAATCTCATGTTTGACAATATGAGGGTCGATCCCTGGAATCTCTTCATATGACCAAGCAAATACATCTCAAAATTCTTTGAAGAGTTCATTGTAGATCAAAATTTCTTCTGGTGAGCAATCCACACTTGTATTTACATTTTCAATTTTTTCAGGGGTACGAGAGATATCAATCATGACAGTAGGAGAAATGTTCACCATGTTTCCTTCATCATAAATGTCGTGCGTATCAAGTGGAACTATGGCATGACCAACTATCTCACTCAAGGTAGACCGAAAGTGATCTTTCTTGATTCTTTCAAGACTTGGTAGAAAATAAGATTGATGATGCATATCATCCCGAGGTCTCTTGGAACCATTCATGGCTTTGAGGATGGCTTCATATGAAAGAAAAGTCTCATCTAATAAATCATGCGAACAAGACAACGAGGTGGCCCATACAAGCCTAAGAACAAGATCCTCCTTGTCCGTCGACGAGGTAATAGGATCGGGATCGACGGAAGTGTCAAGAACAACTTGATACGCAATATCTGTTGTCGATAGTGGCATAGCCATGCCAGCATGCAATTGAAATTCACACGATGAAGTCGGAGAAGGTAGGGTTCATGGATCACTAATATAGGAAGTGCGGAAAGGAATGGACCTCCCTGCTAAGAAGGCCTACTAGACATGGTGTAAACATGGTGAATCGGTGTCGAGAGGTCGAAAGTATCCATGAGGGAAGAATAAATTCCGACACCGATATTCTCAGTTTTCGGCTGAGAATTGTCAATCACAGGGATCAACAGTCCAACAAATGTGTTAGGACTAGAGTACGCAAAGGATAACTAGTCGATGGTCATGATATTTCCTTGATGAGGAAAACAAAGCGTATGGAAGACAAATGATATGAAAACAACCATAGAATAGGTCCAATTGCGACCTAGTAACAGGTTATAATCAAGAGGCACATCAACTACCTCTACCTCTACCTTTATCGTCTTCCCACCTAACTAGACCAAAAAGGAAAGGAGAATACCGTGAGGGCGGAAGGAATGACTGTCAAATGAAGATAACATGTTCGATGACTTGGAAAGGGTCAGAGAACTGAGATCTTTCCAACATACCATGGACATCATGCAAGTGGCAAAACCTTCATCAAAAACCGCACGTTTAATGGTATACTTGGAATACTCCACATGGATTTGGAAAGCTACATGAGGTAAGCGAGGCTTTACATCCATGACATCAAACTTGATAAATTTTTAGCCACTAGGTTCAAGAGATCCTAAGGCAGAGAGTAAGGCATTCCTCTGTGAGGGACACGTCTAGAGTACCTCCAAATACGACATCGCACAAGGGGTTTGGCTCAGGTCCTCAACAATAGAGTAGTTCTGGGTGGGTCTAGCAGTAGGATTTTGGGTAGAGTTCTTAAGTACTCCTTTTAGAATATGAGGCGGTGTCTTTGGTTTCTCAATCTGTAAGTTTGTCTCCAGAGGAGGAGGGGGAGCTTCTAGACCTGAGTTAGCTTGCGAAGAGATATAATATCAAGAGCGGGTGGCTATATCAATTTTCTCATCAACCGTGTTGATACATATGTGATCGCCATCTTGTGGTGGTGGGTTTTGACTCCCACCAACCGAACTTCTATCATTTTTAGAGCCCGAGGCTAAGTTTTGGTTATGTGGGAAAGGATTCATCAACACAACGAGCGGTAGCTTCAAAAGCCTTGCAGCCTCTATGAGTTTGGGGCATAAATGTGTAAGGTGGTCATCGGTACAAAGTTTACAAGGAAACTTCACCTTACATTTCTCTTTCTTTCCCTCTCCATCATTATCATTCTGCTTCCCATTATTATCTTTGTCCTTGTATTTGTTACCATTTTTCCCACCCTTACGATTGTTTCGACCTTTCCTTTTATTCCCATCTGGTTGCTGGTCACCATTTGGATTTTTCGACGATTTCACGGAATGTACATCCACCGAATGGGTGGGTTTGGAGGACACAGACGAAGTTGATCCTCTGGCATGCTTCATCGCCGAGTCTGTGGACTTTACATTAGAGGACCCTACAATGCCATCGGCATGAGGTCTCATTTTTTTCCTAGGATCGTAGTTTGACCATGGTGCTTCTGGAAGAAGGTGATATAACATACCAGACTAAGCATATATTAAATCTAACTGTTGGGATCTAAAGATAGCTTCTTCCTCATTGGAGACCTCGGAAGTAGCAACGTCCTTTGAGATAGGAGGGTAAAAATACTTTAGGAACCATTCTAGGAGAAAGGTCGGGGGTATAGGAGTCTTAATAAGATACCTCCATCTATGCCACTCCTGGATATGATCTGAGATATGAGTGGCGATATCCTAGCATAAATTCGAAAAAAGTTCGAGGCCATCATCATAACAAATGGGCAATTGAAACTGGTTGAGAAAGACCATCACCAACTGATTAAGACCCATATGTCCCCCTAGGTAGCTCAATATACCATTGTGAAGCAACTCCAATGAGAGTGCATTGAAACAATTGTAATCTAATAGAATCATGGTTCAGGGAATTCGATGAGCACCAAAGGTGAAAGGTAATGACATGATCAGTAGTGTCCTCTCCATTCTTACCTTCAAACTTTGGAATGTTTGAAGGAATTTTGGTGGGGATGGGGGGCCATGTGGGATCATGACTCACTAGGTCATTCATTAACTTAGATAATTCTGGCAGATTGAGCATGGAAGAAAAAGGGAGATGGGGTTGCGACATGTGACCCCAACCTCCCGCGAAATATTGTGCTTGTGGAACTACAACCCATCTAGGATTCTTGTAAGAACCATAGCCCTATCCAGAATTATAAGGCCCTCCTCTGGGATGATTCATATAAGATGGGTTGGGCATCATTCCAGTAGGAATGTCCTGATAAGGATTATGAAAATTGTCCCTAGCCATATTAGATTCGGGCTGAGGGTTATAAAAAATACCCCCAACTGGATTGGATCCAAGTTGGGGGTTTCCCAAACTGTAATACTAACCTCCTCCAGGTGGGAACCTGGGGGATTGAAGTGGATTCGTCACGCCAAAAGTATTGGTCGGAATCGACACCGAGGAGGTAGGGATATAGGGAGGAACTTGTCTACCAGCCGGTTGTTCCATCTAGCCGTAGAAGGATTAGACCCGGGGTTAAGAACATGGACACTTCCTACATTAGGATTCATTTGGGGGATATGAGAACCACCAAATGAAAAAGGAGTGTAAGGAGGTGTAGTTCCCCCAAGTCCAAGGCTAGTGTTAGGGCCAACAGCTGGGATGGCAGTCGAAAACTACGAAGTGAAGTTAGGAATACCATAAGAAAATGGACTAGAAGCCATAGGGATGGAATAAACATTGTAACTCAACAAGTGAAAAAAAACCCCAAAAGGGTTTGAGGCAAGAGATGAAGCATTAACTACAGGCCGAGCCATAGTACTAGTATAACCCTCCAACACTGCAACTGTAGCGGCTGTAGGAGTCGAAGGGGTGCCATTAACTATAGTGGATATGGGAGTCGAAGAACTCCCAATGTTCTAAATACTAGACTCAGTACTCATCCTTTTGTAACCATAAGTTTGAAAGGTGGATGTGTGTGTACCACTCCTAAAAACTCTATGCCTTTTAGAAGGCAAGAACTCAAAAACCGATGGTAACTATAAAAACTGACGAGATCGACGAGGAAGCTGGTCCGACTCCATGATGACTTATGAGTCTACAAAATAAAAAAATATCCTAAGGCTAATTAGTAGTCAAAGAGCATACCAAAAATTCAAATGGCCAATATGCATGCAAATGGGCTAAAGTAGCCAAGTGGCCTCCCTCGCTAAAGAAGGTATGCCTTGTCCAAGAGGGACTTGAGACTCCCCTCTAAATTTTGGAGGTAACATAATTAGTTATAGGGTCCCTCATGGGATTAACAACCATTCAGTTAGATCCCCCCAGAGAGGTAATCCTCCATAAAGTTTGTGTGTTGTCCGACCCCTATCTGACCCAGGGTACAAGTAGAATAGCCCCTGCAAGTAACCTATGAGATACCTAGGTCAAGAAACTAATAAACCATTGTATAACCGATGCACAAGCGAGTAGTCATAAGTCCATATCACCGTATGGGAAGGGTAACAAAGCCCAAAACCTTTAAATTATCGCCACTCATGGAGGTATGGGCATTAGAAAGATCCCCAAATACGAATAAATCCACATAAATATCTCTGATGCTAGGCACGTATCCAGGGGTTATCCCTTAAACTAACTTCGTGTGACCTCGTGATTAAACACAATGTGAGTTGAGCCTCTTGATCTTACCAATTATACAATGGACTTCTCAACTCCCTATCTTAGACACATATGTTGATTTAATTGCCTTGGAGAAGTTTACTCACAAAATCCTATTCCAAGGCACTAAATCCTAGACTAGTTTGTGCACCCTAAAAAATAAAATCGTGACTAATCAATTTTAATTTAAAGCATAAATTTTATTGGCTATGATTACTCAAAAAGGTATGTAAGTGAAACTCGTGATGTTATGACTCTGCAAGAAAATAAATATGAATATAATGCAAATTCTATCTTTAACTTTTTCAATGAATGATATGCGTATAAAAAGAGTGCAGTTTTCAATTTCAACTCTGCAATTCAGAAGTAAAATGCAATCTTTCACTAAATGCACTAAGATAATGATAAAGATTCAAAAGACAAAAATGCCAAGCAATGTAAAATGCCTATTTTTTTGTATTTTCAATATACTAAAAAAGAAAATGCATGGACTGATAAGAAACCTGATATATAAAATTCTACTGTGTGTAAATGAAATAACTCAAGCAGAATACCAAGAAGCCAAGCAAACAACCTAGAGTTCAAGGACAAATCAAAAAATGAAAAACAAAGAGAAAGACTACGTCCAAAAATTTAACTCCAAATAGGTTTCCTGTCAACCCAGAGAATCTCAATAGGCACTATAGAGACCTCGGAAGGCTCAACAATCATCAAATCCCACCCAACAGTCACCAAACCAATCAAGCAAGCAAGCAAAAGTGGTATACGTGTCTGTTCAGGGGAAAAATGTGTATATACGCAGCTTGTAGTTAGACAGCACGCGTGTATATGTGACTGTCAAGGCAAAAGTCACGTACAAGCTTTAAAACAAGGCCAAGCAAGGGAAAAAGGCTGAAAACTCAAACCCACAGTGAAAAGAATCTGTCAAGTAGTGATACGACAAGAAACACAAAGGAAAAAGAGCAATGCAAGAAGAAAAAGTACTTCAACCCTTAGAAGGAATATCTATCCCCAGTGGAGTCGCCAATTCTGTTATGAGGGAAAAAGTCTCTATGGCTAGGGTAAACCACAACAGATAGATATGACTGCAGAAATCAACTCAATTCCAATGTATGCTATATAAACTAATGTGAAAGATATGAAAGGGGCCTACCTCGATCCAACGTTCGATGATGTTCCACCGTTGAGAACTTCAACCCAAAGCTTTATACCTGCAACAAGTTCTCAACAAACAAGCATAGAAAGTATATAGTGATAATATAAAGGGGTTAGCACATTAGATATCATAATCCATTAATAAATATTACAAACATTCCCATGGATAATAATCATATATCTTCACGATACCAATAGGACGGGAAAGGAGTATTTCTATTAATAAATGACCAGCATAAGTGACAACATTAACAACTTCCGTGTCAGCACAGCTCGAAACCAAGAAACCAGGTTCTTTCCAACTGGGCCTCCACCACTTCAATCCTCCATGATCTAAAATTTTAACTTGATCTTTAACCATTACTTGCATGTGAATTTTTTAATTGTTAACCATCTTTATGAATGGAAAATTACAGAACATTCATCAAGCACATGAGCACATAAACATGTAATCAAACCATCTATGAACAAGGATTGGTAACGAAGTTCACCAGACTTCCTGGCTACCTCTTCGGGTCACTTTCCAAATGGGAAGGCTGATAGATTAAGTATTCAAATTCTTACAAAGTGACTTTTGATTTATGTCTGTCATATACAGTAACAGACTTCAACAATAGCTGCAAGATGAAATTCTGAGACTTTTAAGTATAAAAATGGATACCTTTCTATGTATCTGGAAGGTTTTGTGAACACTTTTTTGCCTGGATGACTAAATGCAAAAACTGAAGCTAGATCTGGAATTCTTGCGAAAAATCGAGACTTTTGAGTATAAACTTGATATATTTCTAAAACTGGACTCCGAATGCCCTTTTTGGCATAATTCCCAATTATGCCCTGATTGTACAGTCCGTACGGCCTCGAGATGTGTGGCAATTCTGTACCACCTCGAACTGCATGCAAATACCACCTCATTCTATGTGCAAATTCACTTCGATCACTGTGCAGCATCACCTCGATCTACGTGCCCATCTCTTCCTACATCAAAACTCCTTCTCCCTCCTCGATATTCGTGCCCATGCCCCATTTAAATAATATAAAAAAATAGCTTTTGGGGAGGCATGAGCTATGGGCCACGCGCGCTCCAAAATCCCTCAAATCTCCACAACTTTTAAGTTTTTTGTGCCATTCCTTGCCACGTCCCATGGCAGTGGAGCATTGGTAGTTGTAGTTGTTATGGGGGCGGAAGTCCCGGGGTCAAACCCGCGGGCTTCTCCTCCATACACATATATTTTTTATAACATATTTGATATATGGTATGGTTTGCACGTGTTTTATGTTTTAATACATATCATATGATACAGTTTTAAATATATGCACGCGATTTGTGTTATATCACATTTGGATATGGTTTATATGCGCGCGATTTGTGTTATATGACATTTGGATATGGTTTATATGGTTTTAATATATATGATATGGAGGTCGTTTTTCCTAAAATGAACGTCACCAGAAAGTTGTCGATGAGCTCTTCCACATTGTAAGCTTTACTTTGCATTTTGAATAATTTAACTCTATTGAATTTTGAGATGATCCACCTGGATCAAACCTTCCCACTGGAAAGCTTTTTGGCCACAAAAAGTATGAAATCATTTAGAAAATAAGTGAGGGTATAATTCCCTCACTCTTCCGGTCTCTATCCATCTTGCTTTGCTTGGATGCATTCCTTTTAACCCCATACAAAGAAACTCCATGTCTCCCCTTCGTGACGATCTGACCCTTTTGTCTAGTATTACATATTCTTGAAGTTCATTAAGATACTCAGGAGAAAACTTGTCCACAAAAGGTACTTGAACCTATATATCTTGGTCCATAATCATAGGCAGCTCATATAATTTCAAGTTTTCCACATTAACAACTAAATACATTTGCATATAAGGAGGCAATTCTAACCGGAAAGCACTATTACCGACTTTGTCCAAAATTTTAAAGGGTTCATACCTGATAGGTTTCAACTTTCTACCTTCACCTTGAAGTCGATATTTGCTAATATGAAGCCATACTTGATCACCAATCTGAAAATGATGATCTATGCGATGCTTGTCATGCCTTTTTTTGTATTTGGCCTGACTTGATTCCAACTGTTCCTGCATTTCTTGATGAATTACCTGAATCTGTTGAATAAACCTTCGAGCTTTATCTGCATCAACCTGTTCACATTCCACTGTATCTTTCCCAAAAATGAAGTCTAAAGGAGACTTTGGCAAGTACCCAAAACATGTCTTGAAAGTAGACTTTTGAGTAAAAGAGTGTATAGTTATGTTGTAGGCATGTTGTACATAATGCAATTTTTCATCCCAAATCTTGGGATGCTTAGCACAATACCCTCGAAGAAGATTTACCACAGTCCTGTTGACCACTTCAGTTTGACCGTCGGTTTGTGGATGAAATGTTGTGCTTTTCTTCAACTTTGTGTCCATAAGTTCCCATAATGATGAACAAAATTTCCCAAGAAATCGAGAATCTCGATCAGAAATAATAGAAGTAGGAAGTCCAAAATGGACCCATACATTTTGGAAGAACAAATGAGTAGTCATCTTAGCTGTGATCTGCTTTTTACAAGGCATGATTATACACATTTTACTTAATCGATCCACAACAACATACAGATAGTCATGTCCTTTTCTAGACATTGGTAAACCTCCTATGAAATCCATTGAAACACTTTCCCATGGACGAGAAGGAACTAGAAGTGGCGTGTACAAGCCTAACTTTCTATTACTTGGTTTTCTTGTTGCACACATGACACAACCTTTTACATATTTGGACATTGTTTCATTCATTCAAGGCCAATAACATAACTTTTGTAATTGTGCTACGGTTTTACCTACTCCAAAATGCCCTGAAATGAGAGAAGTATGAGCTTCTCTTATCACATGCACTCTTTCACTTTGTGGAATACAGATTTTACCAAGATGATACAACAACTTGTCATCGATATGATAATTCAATTCTTCATTCTGATAACCATGCCTTAGTGATTCATAAACTTCTTTGAAATCTTCATCCTTAGTATATTGTTCAACATAGCTTGCATGAACTAAAGGACTTTGTCGAATAACAATAGAAGCATTTGTTGGAGGTCTAGATAACATATCTGCAACTTTGTTCTGAATTCCTTTCTTATACTTAATAACCAAATGAAGTTGTTGTAAAAATCCCATCCATCTGAAATTCCTTGATTGTTGTAGCTTAGTTTGTGATTGTAAATATTGTAGTGGTTGATGATCAGTATGTATGATTGTTTCTTTACCCATTAGGTAATGTTTCCACTTTTTAACACTTTGTACT
>JZKD02S0370579.1:484525-506559 GCA_000966675.3 Picea glauca
ACTCTAATATGAAATAACTCACTTCTCTTTCTTTCATCAATAACAGGTTCATTTCTTGAAACAGAACAAGAAGGAATATTACCTTGGATGCTTGTAGCAATCACCTTAGTTTCATTCCCAGAGTCTGATCCCAAATCATGTTGGATTACTGCTGAAGTAGTCTTTTTGTCTTCTTTCTTACAAAAATTTTCTGGCTTGAGCTTTGGATGAAGTTTCCAACATTTGGAAGCATCATGACCCTTCTTCTGGAAATGAGTACATGTAGGCTTATCTCCTTCTTTCTTCAAAGTAGCTGTGTGTTTACTTTTCCATTTACCTTTAAACCTTTTTTCATTAGGCTTGAAAGATTTCTTGGAAAAGTTCTCTTTGGTATTCTTCCCCTTTGTCTCTATGTGAGTTTCTTGAACACACACCTCATCAAGGTTAGTTGGATTAAACATCAATATCATATGACATAAATAACTATGCAATCCTCCTATATACTTGAGAAGAGTTTCCTAGGTGTAGAGAGGTATACCAAGTATCAATGCTCTTTTTCGAAATTCTTGTGTGTATTCTTGCAGACTTTGTCCCTTACCTTGCCTCAAATTCTGCCAATCCATCATAGCTTGCTGCATATGCCCTAATGGATAAAATTGCTTTTTAAGTGCTGAAGTGAACTCATACCAAGAGGAAATGATTTTTCCTTTCATGGCAAGATCCTCTTGAGATCTTCTCTCCCACCAAATGAGAGCAGTCCCTCCAAGTCGAAGAGAAGCCAACTGAATTTTAATAGCATCTTCAGTAAACTTTTGAATCCTACAATAAACTTCAATTTTAAGGATCCAATTGTCCAATTTTTCAGCATTAAGTTCTCCATTATACATAGGTAAATCAAACTTAATATCAAGCTTTCAATGAGGAATATTAAGATCAAATTTTGTTTTTTTCTTTTCAAATGGAGAAGGATTAGAACCATCAAGAAGAGATGGAGAAGTTGGTGGAGTTTTAGGGGGGTCCTCATCACCTCCTTTTTTCTTATCTTCTGTATGAGATGGTCCACCTTGTTCACCTTTCTTTCGATCTTGATAGAGCTCCTCTACCATCGTTTTCATTCTCATGAAAGATTTCAGAAATTCCCCTTTAGAAGGGATAGAAGAAGCTGCTTCTTCTCCTTTTGGTGAAGACATCCTTCCTCTTCTTGATCCAATCTTTGGATCGAACTCTTCAAGTTCTCCTTCACCACTTTGAATATTGGATCTTGTTAACATCAACTCACCAAGAAAATGGTTAACCTTGCTCTGATACCAACTTGATCTGAAATTTTAACTTGATCTTTAACCATTACTTGCATGTGAATTTTTTAATTGCTAACCATATTTATGAATGCAAAATTAAAGAAAATTCATCAAGCACATGAGCACATAAACATGTAAGCAAACCATCTATGAACAAGGATTGGTAACAGAGTTCACCAGAATTCCTGGCTACCTCTTCGAGCCACTTTCCAAATGGGAAGGCCGATAGATTAAGTATTCAAATGCTTACAAAGTGACTTTTGATTTCTGTCTATCATATACAGTAACAAACTTCAACAACAACTGCAAGATGAAATTTTGAGACTTTTAAGTATAAACATGGATACCTTTATGTGTATCTAGAAGGTTCTGTGAACACTTTTCTTTCTGGATGCCTAAATGCAAAAACTGAAGCTGGATCTGGAATCCTTGCGAAAAATCGAGACTTTTGAGTATAAACTCGATATATTTTTGAAACTGAACTCTGAATGCCCTTTTTGGCACAATTCCCAATTCTTCCTTGATTGTACAGTCTGTACAGCCTTAGGATGCACGCCAATTCTGTACCACCTCAAATTGTGCGCAAATACCACCTCGATCTGTGTGCAAATTCACTTCGATCACTACGCAGCATCACCTCGATCTGTTTGCCTGTCTCTACCTGCATCAAAACTCCTTCTCCCTCTTTGGGATTCATGCCCATGCCCCATTTAAATAATAAAAAAAAAATAGTTTTCGGGGAGGCATGAGCTAAGGGCCACACGCCCTCCGAAATCCCCCGAATCTCGGCAACTTTTAAGTTTTTTGTGCCATTTTTTGCCACGTCACATGGCAGTGGCGCATTGGTAGTTGTAGTTGTTATGGGGGCGGAAGTCCCGGGGTCAAACCCGCAGGCTTCTCCTCCATACACATATATTTTTTATAACATATTTGATATATGGTATGGTTTGCGTGCGTTTTATGTTTTAATACATATCATATGATATAGTTTTAAATATATGCACGCGATTTGTGTTATATCACATTTGGATATGGTTTATATGCGCGCGATTTGTGTTATATGACATTTGGATATGGTTTATATGGTTTTAATACCAAGGGGGCCTCAGTGTTGGCAAGGTCAAGGGCTAGGACCTTGACCACCCTTTTTTTTTCCAAACCATTTCTAACCATATTTTTGATCATTTTAACCCATTTATAACCCTTTTTGATGAAACTTCCTTTGCTCATATCTTTGTCACCTGGAGGCCATTTTTCCTGAAACGAATGTCACCAGAAAGCTATTGATGAGCTCTTACACTTTGTAAGATTTACTTTGAATTTTGAATACTTTAACTCTATCAAATTTTGAGATGATCCACCTCGATCACTCCACCAAAGGAAATCTCAAAGAATGGAGACAACGGGGTTCTCTCAACAATAGGGAAAGAGCTTGGGGGATGAACACTATGTTCAGACTTGAGGAACAAAGGGATGCATACTCAATATGAAGTAATTTCTCCATAGTAAATTTTCTCTTAAAGTTGAATGCTTTCTCCTCTTTTCCATAGCTCGGAACTGTACTTTTATAGCCTTCAAAATGCAACTGAAGGGTTGATTTAGAACATTTCCAGTATATGGAAGGCCAAGGATCATAGATATCCTATCGTGACATGGAAACCTGAATTCATTTTTGTATTTTTTGGCACACATATTGATGTACACAGGCTGTAGTGGAGCATCTTGTGTATACGCATGTTGTATAGTAGATAGGGTGCATATATGTGGAAAAATATGTATTTTTAGCTCTGGATTCATCAAAAAGGGATGACAAGTCTACATATGGAAATGGAAAAAGGCCCTCTGTGAAAGATAGAAATGGTGAGGAAAATCTTGCTATTACAAGGACAACTCTTCTATCGAAGTCACCGGCAAAGGAAGGATTGAACTCACCAATGAAAGCTTCAGGAATGCGCTACACGTTCCCAAAATTTCTGTCAACCTTCTCTCCATGTATCAAATGACGAATTCTGGCACCAAAAAGAAAGTCATATTCACACTAAATTCCGTGGACATCTACAACATGCAAACCAAATCCAGGGTTTCTACTGGTGAGGTAAATCATCAATCTAGATTGTATACTTTTTATGAATTCATTGAACCTGATTCTACTTTACTGCTTACGCATGCTAATGAAAGTAGTAGGATATGGCACAAAAGTTTTGGACATTTGAATTTTAGATACATGCAACAAAATAGAAAGAAAATATTGTTTGATGGTCTACCAGACATCCATTTCTCCAAGGGAGTGTGTGAGGGACGTGTTCTTAGGAAACACCCTCAAGAGAAATCCGACAAGGGAAAGTCTCAGAGAGCCTACACACCTTTAGATATGATACATAATGACCTCATGGGTCCTTTTACACATCCATCGATCAAAAAAGTGAGGTTTGTTCTCATTTTTGTTGACTATTTCTCACGTTTTACATGGATCTACCTTCTTAGGAAAAAATCTGAGGTCTTTCAAGACCTCAAAGATTTCAAAGCCCTGGTTGAGACACAGTTTGGAAAGAAGATAAAATTTCTTTGAACTTATAATTGAGGAGAGTATGTGAATCATGAAATCCGTAATATTTTCCATGAGGTAGGGATTCAGTTGCATCACACAGTTCCCTATACTCCACAACAAAAAGGAGTTGCTGAGCAGAAAAAACAATCTCTAAAGGAGATGGCATTTTGCATGTTGCATGCAAAGTCACTACCACAGAGACTATGGGCTATAGCACTTAATTGTGAAGCAGACATCCAAAACATATTTTCCCATATATCTATCAAGTGTAAGACCCCCTATGAGGCTTGGATCAACCTCAAACCGGAAGTGACCCACTTTCACATTTTCGGTTCACATGCATGGGCCCAGATTCCCTCTGAAAAGAGGAAGCCACTTGATCCACAGAGCACTGAGTGCATTTTTTTTGGATACCCCGATGGTGTTAAGGGATATTGGCCTATTGATATTTCCTCGGACCATCTCATCATTGAGCGTAGTGTCCAATTCGAGGAAAGTATCTCGCATGTACCTAAGAATCTGCATGCAAACACCTTCACTCTTCCACCTGTCCGATATGATGAGCATGCAAATGGCGAATCTTATTCAGACGAGAGTTATGATTCAGAGGACTCGATTTGATTTTGAGGAGCCTCTTGTTGCACTTATTTCCACTAGACCATTTCCCTCCAAGAATCTTTTCTTAGTTTAGTATTCAGATCCAAAGTCTTATGGTGAGGCTGCTGGAAATCCATTTTGGGAATCCGCCACGTAAGAGGAATACAACTCCCTCCTCGCGAACCAAACTTGGGATTTGGTTCCCCTTCCTTCTGGGAGGAAACTTGTCAGATGCATATGGGTCTACAGGACCAATAGCACAACGAATGGATAGATCAATAGATATAAATCCAGGCTTGTTGCCAAAGGATTTCAATAGGTTCATGGTATTCACTATGATGAGACCTTCACTCCAGTAGCAAAAATGGATTTGATATGATTGGCACTTGCCATTGTGACAACCAAGGGATGGGAAGTCCATCATATGGATGTGAAGAATTCATTTCTTCATGGTGATCTCTCTGAGTAGATCTACATGGAGAAACCCCAGGGATTTATGCAGGACTCATCTTTGGTCTGTCGACTAAAGAAGTCCCTTTATGGCCTCAAGTAGGCTCTGAGGGAATGATATTCGAGGATGGATTCCTACCTGTTGTCACAAAACTTTTTACATTGTAAATTAGACCCGAATGTTTACATGCTCAAGACTACTAATTCACTTCTACTTTTAGTTCTGTATTTTGATGATTTTTTGATCACTGGGTGCTCGACTTCAATGATTGCTACAGTCAAGAGGATTCTACATGATAGGTTTTTGATGATGGACATGGGTCTTCTACACTTCTTCCTTGGACTCAAGATCATCCAAGATGCATCAGACATCAAACTGTCTCAGGCCAAGTATGTACGAGATATCCTTGATATATTTCACATGACAGACTGCAAGTCTTCTCTAACTCCTTTCCTATCAGGAGTCAAACTTGAGGATGGAGGGGAGACTCCACTAGTTGGAAACACACTGTACAAACATCTAGTGGGGAGATTTTGTATTTCACACACTCCATACCAGACCTCTCATATGCAGTTGGCACAATTTCTAGGTTCATGCAGGAGCCGCATGAGCTACATTGGAAGGTTTCAAAGCGTATCCTTCGATACATACAGGGCACCATCACCTTTGGGATTCATTAAGCAACATACTCTACATTATATCTCATCGGGTTTACTGATTCTAACTGGGCTTGCAATAACATTGATTGCAATTCCACATCTGGTTACTCACTCAGTCTTGGTTCTGGGCCTATATGTTGGTCAAGCAAGAAGAAATCTGCCATTTCTCTATCTTCAGTCGAGGTAGAGTATAGAGGGGTAGTTAACATAACCATTCATGTTATGTGGCTACAAAATTTTCTCACTGAGTTGGGCATTTAGTTTCATCGGTCGATCATCATCTGGTGTGACAACCAGAGCACTCTGAAGTTCTGTAGAGATCCAATTCAGAGGTAGCAGACGAAGCACATCGAGATCCACATGAACTACATATGGTACTTAGTACATGAGGGGATCATAGACTTACAATTATGTCCTTCAACAGAAAATATGACAAACATCTTCACCAAGGCCCTCACTAAGCATAAGTTTCATTCTCTGTGAAGTCATCTTGGAGTGAAGGACACAGTTTCCTAGCAACTGTAGTTCTTATTTTTACATACATTGTACCTTGAGGGGGGGTTTTCCCATGATTTTTTCCCTCTTTCCTCACTTTATTTTCAGTGTATCTTTTGTATTTGGGTACCTAACATGGTCTCATTGTTGGGACCCATTCTTTATTTTCACCATAGTGATGTTCAGGGGGGGTGTTGGAGTTACTTCACACACCCCTAGGATTTCTTTTTCCTAAGATTTTTCCTTGTTTATTAGTCATAATTATTCATTAACCAGTCTCCTATATTTTAGGGGAGAATATTCCACCTGGAGAATATTCTCTTTCAGTTGACACTTGAGTTTGACTAGTTGAGTTGAGTCCAGATGTTGCATTGTTTTTGTCACCATACAACATTGGGATCATCACCATGATAATGCACAATTTCCTTGGTTTCATCACCATATTGGTGCATTACACTTGATTCCTTGATATACCCCCCACTACACTCTGTTTCAGTCAGTTAACTGAAGACTGATTGACTAGTTAACTCAGTTAGGTGGCAGTTCACTCCCGTAATTTCCTGAGAGACTAGACTAGGTGGAATTTTACTCTTGTAACTATTGGTGTGTGTCCAAATCACTTTATACCACCACTATGGCTCATTAGTTACTCATGTATCATATATATATTGTAAATTATTCACTCTTTGAGTGTGGAATATGACTAGTGAGAATTGTTTAATTCTTTCTCTCCTTCTTCTTCTTTTTCCAATTCTATCTACAAATGTGTGTATTATTGTTTATCTAGATCTACTCTGTGCAGGTTCAACACATTTACAAAAGGAAGCAATATGAGAAGTATCTTTTCTACCAGGTTGATTACTCCATCCAGAGGCAACATGATTAGACTTGGGGTTAAAAGGAGGAATGCTTCCAATGGTGGGATTCGTTTGCAGGACATGAGTACCACCAAATGAGAATGGAGTGTGTGGAGGAGTTGTGCCCCCAAGTCCAATTCTAGTTTTCATACCAGCTGATGGAATGGAGGTTGAAAATTGCAATGTGAAGTTAGACATACCATAGGAAAAAGGACTAGAGGTCATAGGGATGGACTAAACATTATAGCTCGGTGAGTGACAAAGATACCCAAAAGGGTTCGTGGCTATAGTTTGAGTATTCACTATAGGATGGGCAGAGGTGATGATAGGCACCTCTGACACTACAACCATTGTGGTTGAAGGTGTCAAAGGAGTACCGTTAACTATAGTAGGTATGGGAGTCGAAGGACTCCCAGTATCTTGCTGACTTTATTTAGTACTTATCCTTGTATGATCACAAGTATGATAAGTGGAGGTGTGTGTACCACGTTTGATAACTTTACACCTTTTAGAAGGAAAATACTCAGAATGTCGTGGTAATTGTAACAAGCGGTGAGAACTGCAGGGAAGCTAGTCTCACTCCACCATGACGCAAGACATGAGATATAAAAAAAAATCCCAAGGACAACTAGTAATCAAAGAGCACACCAAAATAAGATCAAAAGGCCAAAATGCACACAAACAGGGTAAAGTGGCTGAAAGGAGCCTCCCTCTCTAAAGTAGGYATGCCTCRCCCAAGAGGGTCCTGAGACTCCTCTACTAAATATTGGAGGTATYARAATTAGTTATAAGKGCCCTCRTRGGCTTAACAACTAGTTGATYAGATCCCYYCGGAGAGGTAATCCTCCATAAAGGTTGTGTGTTGTTTGACCCTTATCTRACCYAGGGTACCTGYAAAATAACCCCTGCAAGTAACCTATGTGGTACCTAAGTCAAGAAACTAAGCAATCATGATATAAYTGATGCAMAAGAGAAMAATYGTAAGTCAGGCCCACCRTATGGGCAGGGTAACAAAGCCCTAAAYCTYRAAATCACCACCTCTCATAGAGGTAAGGGTACTATCAAGATCCCCATATAYGAAWAGATCCCYAGAATTATATCTAACACTAAGAAGTTATCAGGGGGATATCCCTTCAACCAACCTCACATGACCTCATKCTTAACTCCAGTGTAWGYRGAGCCTCCTAATTTCAYCRATTATACAATGGATTTCTCCACTCCCTTATTYAGACACATATGTTGATTTAATAACCTTGGAGAARTTTASTCACAAAATCCTATTCCAAGGCTYTAAWTCCTAAGCTAGTTTGTCCACCCTAGAAAAATAAAATAGTTACTAATCAAKTTTAAATTATAGCGTTACTTTTAGTGGCCTTGCTTACTCAAAAAGGTGCGGTCGTGAAACTAGTGATGTTATGAGTCAACAAGTAAAATAAATGAATATGAATACAATGCAAAGTCCTAACTTCAATTCCCAATAAATGATATGCTTTTTAAAATGCAATTCTCAATTTAGTTCTTCAATTCCAACTAAAATGGAATCTTTCTTTACATGTACTAAGATCAATGATAAAGACTCAAAAGATCAAATGCCAACAATGTAAAATGCCTAATATTTTTGTATTTTCAATATAAAAGAATGAAAATTCAAGGACTGAACAACAACTTGATATAAAAACTCTATTGTATGTAAACATAGACAAACCAAGTAGGATATCAAGAAGTAAACACCTAGCCCAAGATGCAAGGACAATCAAACTTAAAGGATGATGAGAAAAGAACTGCCCAAAAACTCAACCAAAGAAAGGTTTCCCATCATTCCATAGACACTTAACAGTCATAACAGAGACCCAAGAAGACTCAACAATCATAAAAGCCTACCCAAAAACCAAGCAAAAAAGGGTGATGTACACGACTGTTCAGGAGAAAAGCACATATATACACCTCTCGCAGAAGGACAACACGCGTATGTACGTGATTGTCAGGAAAAATCCCGCATATATGTATCAAAACATAGCCAGGGTAACGAAAAGGCTAAGAAACTCAGACTCATAATGAACATAGGCTATCAAGAATTCATTCGACAAGAAACTCAATATAAACAAGATCAATCTAAGGAGAAAAACACTCCAAACCCCGAAAAAGAATATTATCTCACGAGTATGGTCGCCAATTCTTTTACGAGGAAAATCTCTCTATGGATAGGGGTACACCACAGTAGAAGGAAATGACTGCATAAATAAACTCTAATATCAGGTATGATATATAAACAAATATTCTATAAAGACAATATAAAATACCTACCTCGTCCAAACCTTCGATGAAGTCCACCGTTGAGCACTTGACTTAAAGAAATACACTTGCAACTTGTCCTCAACAACCAAGAAACACAAGCATATGGTGATAATATATAATGTTAGGACATTCAATAGAATAATCCATCAACATTCATAACAAACACACCCATGGAATAACAATTCATATATTTTCAAGATATTAATTGGACGAGAAAAGAGTATTTCTATTAAAATGTAATCAACAGAAGTGAATGAATTACAAACTTCCGTGTCGGCATGGTTCAGAACCGAGAAACTAAGTCCCTTCCATCTGGGCCTCCACCACTTCAATCCTCCACCAAAGTCAAGCTCATATAAGAGAGACAATGAGGTTCTCAATCAAGTAGGGAAGAGCTTGGGGCCTAAACAATGTTTTCAAACTTGAAAGGACAAAGGGATGCATACTCAATATGAAGTGAATAATTTCTCCATAGTAACTTTGCTCTCAAAGTTGAATTCTTCTCTTCTTTTCCATAACTTGTATTTGGCCCATTTGTAGCCTTCAAGTGGAACTGAAGGGTCAAGTTCAAACATTTCCAGTATATGGAAGGTCAAGGATCATGGATCTTGTGATGTGACATGGAAACCCGACACCATTTTTTAATTTTGGGTACAAATCCTGATGTACGTGGGTTGTAGTGGTGAAAACTACGTATACACATGTTGTACAATAGGTAGGGCACATATATGTGGAAAAATAATGTTATGGGATTTGCAGAAAGGGACTTCAAGTCTGCATAGGGAAATGAAAAAAGGCCTTCTGTTCAAGTTTGCATAGGGTGAGGCAAATCTTGCTATAACAATTCTTCCAGGCCATTACCTTGTGGGTAATAAGTAGTAGAATTCCTAAGATTTATGCCATAGTATTCACAAAATATTACCATGTTAGTGGATTTAAAATCTATAGGATTGTCTATGATGATCACTTCTGGACAACCAAACCTAGATAAAGTATTCTCTTCATGAAAAATTATGATTACCTTATCATTTTCTTTCCTTATAGGTATAGCTTCAATCCACTTCATGAATTAATCTGTAGCTGTGAAAATCCATCTATGTTGGCCACTATATGGAGGATGAATTTCACTTATGAAATCCAAAGCCCACTATTGGAAAGGTGTAGACACTTTTATAGGCTTGAGAGGTAAGGACTTAAGCTTTTGTTTACTAGAAAACCTTTGGCGTTTTTCATATGCTCTAACCTTTTCACAGATATCAGAAAATAGACAAGGCCAATAATACCCATCCCTAAGTATCTTATATGCAGTGGACTTCCAGAAGTGATTTCCCCCACACACTCCTTCATGAAACTTTGTCATCACTATCTCTGCTTCTTCTTCATCAAGGAATCTTAGTAAAAATCCAGAAGGGTCCCTCCAAAACAAAGTTTGATTGTTCACACAATATTTTACATCATTTAGTTTTAGGGACATTACTTTAGACTTATCCATTCCTAGAGGATCTTGGAAATTTTGTTGAAAATAAAGGATATCTTTGTACCATTATGATTCAACAATCTTTTCACTGACTTGAGAATTCTTGTTTTGAGGATGTAAATTCCATGAATTGTTACAGATGTAATCAACTCCCAGAGATCTACAATTATAATCAACTAGCATCTTAGCTAACCCCTTCCCTTTGACTAGCTTGGTAGGCTTGATCTCCATGTCATACTCAAGCAACTTAGTTATCCATTTACTTATCTTTCCATCACTGTCTGGTTGAGTGAAGATATCTTTGATAGCACTAGATGGTACATATGCAGTGATTTTTGAATGTAGCACATAAAATATAAAATATTTTAATTCTTTGACCAAATAAAAATCTTGCTTCTCCATGATATCGTATTTTAATTCAACATCCCGAAGTGCCCTGCTGAAAAAGAAAATGAGTTGTTCAAAACCCTCAGAATTTCTCTATAAAAGGGAATCTGCTAAAGTATCTTGAGATGCAAAAGAAAAAATCAAGAACTCCTTTTCAAAATATAGACTAATTAAAACAAGTGCATCTGAAATAGCCTACTTAATAGATTGAAAAGAATCTTTAGCTTATGTTCTCCATTTTATTTCACTGCCTTTATTCAACATGCCAGTTATGTGTTTGACTAATTCAACAAAGTTGAGAATAAACCTTCTAAGAAAGTTTGTCTTCCCAAGGAAATATTGGATTTATTTCTTATTTCTAGGAATATAAAGCTTCTGAATGGCTATCACTCTAGAAGGATCAATTTTAACTCCATCAACACAAACAATATGACGTAGCAATTTCCCTTGTTCTAAATAAAATTGAGACTTTTTTGGATTTAAAGAAGGCCATACCTTCTGCACTTTAGAAATACCTGTCTCAAATGGTGTATATGCTCCTCATAATATTTAGAGAACACAGTAATGTCATCCAAATAAATGAGCATAAACTTATCTTTCTCTCCCACAAAGGCAATATCCATAGCTCATTGAAAGGTGGCCCCAACATTCATCAAACCAAAAGGAATTTGAGCATACATAAAATTACCCCATGGTGTTGAGAAAGCAATCTTCTCCATATCATCTGGGTGAGCAACTATTTACTTGTATCCAGAAAAACCATCAATCATAGACATCCTGCTAGATCTTACTACCCTCTGCAAGATATGTTCCATTTTGGGAAATGGGTAGTTGACTTTCCAAGAACACCTGTTTAAATTTCTGAAATCAACACAAAGTCTAATTTCACCATTCTTTTTTCTCATTAGCACCAGATTTTCTATCCATTCAGAATACCTCAAGGGTACAACGATCTTAGTATATAAATGTTTCTTGAATTCCTTCTTCATAGTAGGTAACAAAAGAGGATTAATTTTCCTTAACTTATGCTTGAAACGTTTTGCATTCTCCTTCAAAGATATCTTGTTTTGAATGATAGTTTCATCAAAGGTCCTAAGATCTTCATATTTCCATGAAAAACTATCAATGAACTCTTTCAATAGTTCCTCATATTTATCTAGGTATTTCATTGACATGAATTTTTATAATTTAACATTCTTGGGATTTGTAGCAGTCCCAAGATTGCAATCAGTCACATCTGCTTCTTTTTTTGGATTAGGGAGCTGCACGGGCACATCATTATGATAAAAAATTCTTTCAGGAGGTAGAAGAACTTTTGGGATGTGATTAGTGGGAAAGTGCAAGATATTATTCCCAACAATCATATTATGAAAATTTAAATTTTGGTTATCCTCATCTAAATCCTCATCTTGGTCAATATGAATTGAAGAAAAATCATCAATAGCTTCAATGAATCTTTTGATTTCAGAATCCTCCTCAAACACTCTCCAATACTTGGCATTATCTAGAATAGAAGGGTTGTACCTAACCTCTACTTCATATTTCAATTTTAGGTGTAAAGGAGGTTTAAAATTACTTGCTTCCACAACCATTGAATCATCCTGTTGATTCTGATTTCTTGGAATATATACAATGTTAAAAGACAAAAATAAGGCTTAAATGATATCACATACCTCATTTATATATTCTTTCAACCAAATTGTCTTTGTTTGATATACAACTCTAACTTGTTGTACAATGAGTTCAGAATCCCAATGCACCTTTAAATGTTGAATTTTCATTTCTTTAGCTTCACTGAGACCTAATAACAATGCTTCATACTATACAATGTTATTTGTTGTCTAAAATTCTAACTTGTAAGGTATTGTAGCACTACTATAAATGGACAGAATTTTCGACACCCTATTGTCGTACCCCCGACATTTTACGTCGCTCAACCGCTGCTTATGAGGGCTCAATAGGCATCAATAAATCTCCCGTGGTTTTTCCAAAGTTGGACTATCGTTGGTATTTCGACTCCCCTAACATTTGATGATCGACGACCATTAAAAATTTAATTTCAAAGGACAACTGGAAAACTACCAATGGCATCCATCAGTCTACCGACGAATATTTTGACGCTATCCCGCTGACGCGACCAATGAGCGTGTTGTAGTTCCGACGCTTTGCTAGGAGCATTTATCATCGGAAGTTCGACCTGTAGTAGTCAGAAGACCGACAGACCTAAATATTAAAAAAAAAAAACATTTGTTGAAAAGAGGCGAGGCATTATTTTTCTCAAGTTCATAAAAGGCACTGAAGGTTTCTTCAACACACACCAGCCCATTCTGGTTTCCAAATTCTATAAGATCCCAGAGAAAATCATCGGTTGGCTCAAGCTTCAGCAAAGGTAGAGATGGATTGGTTGTTGCAATTGGAAATGGGGAAAAGAAATGGCATGGAATTTATCAAAAGATGATTCTATCAAGTAATAGGGCAAAGAAATGTCATGGAATTTATCAATATTAGTCCCTCATGGCCACATAAATCTATTGTCCATGTTCATACCAAACCAAAATTTATTCACTTGTAGCACCTATGGGATTCACAAAATGAGTTTAGTAACTCTAAACATCTAGTCATACCATTTGTTGAAAGTGGCCTCATTGAATGCAAAATTCTTAGTGTCCTTCCAACTCTTCCAAGCATCAAATTGCAGTGAAAGAATTTGTTGATTGGGCATGGAATGAAGTTATCTTCCCTACAGGGGATTCCATTTCCACATCCCAAAAGCAACCAATGGATAGCCAAATATGAATTAGGTGGATTATGTGTGGGGATTAGCACATTCCTAAAAGACTTCATCTATTAATAACTTAAAACATTTCAATTTAGTTCCCTGCACACATAATTTAGTGACAAATTGGGCATCCAAGTTGAATTATTCCTTGGTGTATTTACACATGATATGGATTGCAATCAACTAGCAAGCAAAATGGCCCTCGAGGTAAATAATCAATGAGATGATGGCACCACAACCTCCCCTATATGTACCATACTTGTGATATAAGCTAGGTTCATCCTTATTGTGACCATGCTTCCTCATAACTTGAAATGCATGGGAGACATATTCCCCCTCCATAGACAACCTTGTTAAGATGTGTACATCCTGCACATGTATAGGTTATTCCCATTCAATCCATATGTAATGCCAAATACCAACAAGTCATGCAACACCACAAAATTATATTTACAGAGAGGTTCAAACATAGGCTTCCAAACTATGGCAATGTCACTAGACTCAAATGGAATGTAATCAATATAGTCTTCATGTCTAGGAACAAGTAATAATCAATAAATTTTTTGTTGACCAGTCTCATTTTCTCAACCTTCCAATGAAAATCCTATAAAAAGTCAACTCTCAAATCATAGAAATCTATTGGAACTGCTTATTTTTTTCATATTGTAGCTTTCAGAGCCAAAACCCTTCTTGTCAATGCCTTACAAATCTAATAAAAATAAAACTTTATTTTATCACTTTAAATTCTACAAACTCTCATCAATTCCTTACCCTTCTTGTCAATGCCTTACCATTCATATTTTGCCAAGAACAATTTGCTATACCAAGCAACATTCTTCAGAAAGATCCTCTTCTAATTTCTCAGGCAAAAAATTAGTTGGTTTTGGTTGGAGAATTCCCTTGTCTTGTATAGGTCTCAACCATGGACACTCTGATTTTACGCCTAAGAAATTAGAAGAGGAGATTTTTGGCAGAATTCACTTGTCTTGTATAGGTCTCAGCCATGGACTCTCAGGCTTAAAGTGCTTCAAAACCTGCATACACCAATGACCAAATTACTTCGATTGTCACTAAACAACTTCAATAGATAAATATTATCTAAACTTCAATAGCTAATTAAACAACTTATAAGTATTTAAACAAATACATATCGATCCTTATGGGTATGGGGAACAATATCACATCCCAGAAATTGTACAAAAAATTGCAATGGAGGCTAGTTCAGATTTTGTCGGAATTACATATTTAGCCACAAGAGAATCAAAACAATGTTTAGTATAAAATAGAAATAGACACACTGCAACTTGATAGCCTTTTGATCCCAAATCTACTTTTTTGTGAGTTGATATTAAAACTCTTGGATGGGACCACCAATGACAAACATAAGAGGATTTAAAAGATAAATAAAAAATAAGTGCCATAACCATACTCTAGCTACAAACACAAAAATTGTGATAGCTACCAAATCTGAAGTATATATTTACCCCGAGGCGAATCAAAACAATCTTGAGAATAAACCATTGTAACAATCATTGATTTTTATCAACACAAAATTAAATCACAAAATCGTTTACAAAAGCCAAATGCCACTTATAGCTCAACTTCAGTGTAGAAAATAGAAATCGATGTGCAACAACTTGATAGCCTTTGAGCACATTGGACAGGGCCACTATTATAATAAAATAAAAAGAGGGTTTTAAAAGAAGAAAGGAGAAACAAGGAAAATTCTATAACTAAACCATATAATAGAATAAGCTTTGCAATTTCAACATATAGCCAACATATATAATTGAAAACCAGCTAATCACTAAATATTGTCTAACCTTCAATAGCTAATTAAGAAATTATATAACTATGCGATTTATGAAACATTACTTTGGAGATTATAAAAGAAAATTACACCCTTCAAAACAATGATGCATCATATATATAATTAAAACTTCTAGACCAAACCCCTTATTTTTGCTAGTTTCACCTTCGAGTTACAGTGCCATGAGTTGCTTCATGCTCAATAGTTTTTCCATCAAGAAAAACCTGGACAAGACAACAAATTCCAAGATTATTCAATGGACATATTTAACCTCCAGGATATTCCTACTCAAGATAATAGATCGCTACATTGGACAATCTAGAATATTAAATAAAATATGTATTTAAAAAAAATTATTCAACTGCAATTATTTAATATACGTTAAGATGCACTAAATTGAGAATGTCAAAACATACCTTGACAATGCTTACAAGCACCTTATCAGTCTTTTTTTGGAGTATCCCCTCATCATCCTAGATTCAAACATCGACTTACTCACTGAGAACAAACTACAAACGTGATAGTTATAGAAATAGAAATAACTCCTGAATGGGCTCCTCTTGGTTTCAAGAATAATTTATTGGAGCCGTCTGATCTTGCAGCAAACCTCTCTCGATTTGACAAAGCCACAACAAAGTCAACATTGGCTTTACTATTGCTTCAGTGGATTGAAAGAGGTTTGATCCAAGATTAGCCATTCCTAATTTATTCTCTACTAAACAGGGCCAACCACGTGAAGGTGGAAGCTCTTATGGCCCCTCCCCCCCCTCACATCACTCTCAATTCCCCAATACCCAATCTAACTGATATATTTAAGGTAAAAACTGAAGTAGACAAAAATTTAATATTTTTTCTCACAATATGCTTACTACAGATCAGATCTAAACATAAGGGTAAAAAGCAGATAATAGAAATATAACAAAAATTTTCATATCACATCAAGAAGATAACCATTCATAACAATTGAATATCAATTCATAATCTGAACATACTATGAAGATAGGTACTGCTGTAAAATAATTCAATGATCTTCAATATGAAACTGAACAGTGAACATAATAAATAAAAATAGTAAAAGAGATAGGGTTTGAAACTTACCTGAGTGTGGAAACCCCCATAGATGTACTCAATAAAGGGAGAAGTGTTAAGCACTTACCTGAGGGAAGACCTTACCAAGTGAGAGAGAGATGACCAGCAGGAAAAACAAATCACAGCAAACCCCCAAAACAAGATGACCTCAATCAATCAAAGAACCCTCAGATACCAACGATGCCTTGTAACCATCCACTTTGGGTCACGTTTCTCTTAACACACTAGGAAAACTATGGAGGGTCACAACAACCTTCCTTGAGGCACACCACACAACACAGAGGTACAACAGAGGTCACAAGAGGCAAAGGCAAGTTGACAGTGCCAAGGTTAGGCTATGACAGGGTCAAGGCAGCCATGACAAGGCTATCGAGGGGCTGCTACAGGATGATAGCGCCAAGGGTATGCTGCAGCAGGGTCAAGGCTGCCGAGGGGTAGATACATGGTAACAAAACCAAGGATAGGCTGCGGTAGGGTCAAGGAAGCCATGACAAGGATGACGAGGGGCAACTACAGGCTAACAATGCCAAGGTTACGCTGCGACAGGGTCAAGGAAGCCACGACAAGGTTGTCAAGGGGCAGCTACAGGATAACAATGCCAAGGACAAGCTGTGACAGGGTCAAGGCAGCCACGACAAGGCTATCAAGGGGAAAATACAGGCTGACAACACTAAGGATAGGCTGTGACCAAAACATAAGAGGGGGAACCTAGACACAATAATGGTGACCAAGATATACAAGATAACAAGGGGGGCTTAACCAATCACAAGATAACAACATAAAGGGTCATCTCTCTGTCAAAAGGTCGAATCATAATGTGGGGGTGTCATCCTCGTACAAAGGGGGTTTCCACACTTTGATTTGGGATTTATACCTTCTAGTCTAATCCAAGGGTCAAATGGTCAAAGGCAAAGCAAAATAACACTATCTATTAGATAATATGCATTAAAAATATTCAAAAAATGTCACGGAAAAGTAAATTTATCAAGAACTCATTGAAAGGCAAAGAAAAAAAAAAGGTATGCAAGACCTTAATATTGACAAGCATATGTGAATATTTTTTTATTATAAATGATCAGTATTATAATATTATACATCAGCACAAGGTTTTTTTTCTTTTCTTTGCACGACTTGCTGCTAATTTCCTAAGTATTTCATCGATATATGTGTCATCTTCTTTTACTGCGTGCTCTTCTATTGTTGATTGTCCTTTCATTCTCGCATGCATTGCATTCCTTGTCATGTACTCATGGCGTTGAGGCACCAGATGTGGGTCATCGCCTACAACAACAAAAAATATTAAATTTATAGGGCAAGTTATTGAATACGATTGATTTAGTTCATCAATAAGAAAAAATACGACTGGAATGTAATAATTTACTTGCCCTGTGCTCCACTTCTATTAGAGGATATCAATGTATGTTGTGCAGCTCTACCACTGAAACCACAAAATTTATGAGTAGACAATCATAATTGTATTAGTAAAAAGAAAAAATAGAATCACAAAATTCATAAGTACGAAATTATTAAGTTATATATGATTAATATACAGCCATATTACCATCGTGGCTCTCATGTGAAACAACATCATGGGGCTGCACCGACCCAGTTATGTTAGGATCAGGTTGCACCTCACTTTCAAGAGGTTGCATCTCACTGTTAGGAGGTTGCACCTCACTTTCATTGGGCTGCACGGAAGCATCATCGTGTGGTTGCTCTCTACTATCAACAAACTGTTCTGCAGTACTATTGATGGGCTCGGTAATATTGTTTCTCCCCTGCTATAAATAACAGAGAAACATATAAAATTATTGGATGATATCAAATGAGAATGTATTTTAAAGGTAATGAAACCGTGTTATTGTGGTTAGATTGTTATAATATACCATCTCATGCACACTGGATCTTGGCGACTGTCCCAAGCTTTTTCGGTGATCAATAACAACTTGCTATCCATACTTGTAACCAAGCCGGAGGTCTTCCGTAGTGGATTTGGTACCAAAATCACCCCCCTACATTGCATAAGAGTATTGATTTTTGTTATTGGTTTCCCCATGAATTACCAGAAACTTGGAAGGCGATATAACTAATAATATTGTTAAGATGTTTGATTACTTACAATTCGTGCCTGTAACTTCAAATAGATACCTTGGCCTAGTCTGTGTTGGCCATGATTCTCAACCCTTGCATTGGTGGATTTTGAAGTGTCAGGGAGCCTATGAAAAATTTCAAGCATGTTGTATACCGTAGTTGTATTTAAAAATAAAGAAAGCTAAAAGTATTGAATTCAAATTGTAATTTACCTTCCTAGACCAAGTGGATTTCTTCCTTCTTTTCTCAATCTCTTCTCCTTTGCATCCTCAATGAACATCTTCCATTCCCTCTCAGGAATAATGGGTGGACGCTCATACCTAGGGTTCTTTTGCAAGTTAACCCTATACATGGCACATATATATTTTAAATATAGGCCCACCGCTTTGGAGACCTCGCTTTTGTCGAAGGTATCTACCCCAAACATACGTTCAAGGTAGTCCAAGATTTCTTTTTGAGGTGAATACTTTGAGAATTCCACCTCGTGCATAACATGGGACCAAAAATTTCCAACGACTAGTCATGCAAGTGTTTATAAAACAAGTTGTTTCCTACATGCAAAAATAAACGATCATTAATTAGAAAATAATAATAATATAAGATGATATATGCTTCAGATATACAAAAACAAACGGTTAAAGCAATTAAAAACACCTGGAATTTTTAATGTCTTTATTGGAACTCCTTTCTCATTCACAAAAAAAGTGCATGAAATTGTTCATGTGTTGGCAATGCATGACAATCCAGGAAATGAACTGATAGTGTCATCATCGCTAGTACTGCCACCAGCTCCTGCATGTGGCTCTACCACCTCCATCTGAAGGGGTATGTCATGCTCACGGTCCCCAACTATAGGTGTGGACCCATTCTGAGTATGATTGGGATCAATCGCAAGTGGAGTGATGAATATCCTAGCCGGTATATGTTGGCTCGTGTTGGCTAGATGTTGTGGTGTACTCTCTGCAACATGACTACTACCAACATCTACTGTAGGAGCTGACTGAATCAGAGCCAAAAAATCCTATATAAGAAAGAAAACATTTTTTTGATTAGAAAATGTAAAAGTTATAAACATGAAACATTCATAATTGAACTTACGACCAAAAAAAAATCACTTTAAGATATGGTTATTACCTTATATTTTTTAAGGTCTTCCTTCAACTGTTCTATCCTTTCTTTAGTTTCTTGATTTTGATCTTTACTTACAATCAAGCAAAGGATTTCTCTGTTCATTTTTTTGATGATTTTGTTGATTGTTACCATTATGTTGGGGTCATCCAACAAGTCGTCGTCAACCCAATCATCACAACCATGGCCCGTGGACTACATATGTCAAGAAAGAAAAGTTATTTTCAATTACATAAACAAATAATAAATTTCACATTAAATGTGATTCGGAAATGTTAATCATATGCCTGTTTTGGGGGGGCTAGAGATTTTCCATGATCATCCTGCCAAGAATTAGGTGTTAGAAATCCATAACAAATGAAATGACTCATGCAAACTCACAGAGTATGATGTGCATTATAGTGAAGTGCATTGCCTGTAATTTACCTATTTTGAGGGGTCGACTGGTGCTTTTCCATGATCATCCTACCAAGAAATAGGTTTTATAAATCTATAACAAATGAAATGACTCATGCAAACACTAAGAGTATGATATGCATAATATTTAGGTGTTAGAAATCCATAACAAATAAACATCATGAACAACGATAAATTTACAAACAATGGGAATACAAATTTACAAACTACACCACATCACATCATGATAAGTAAACATAATAGATTTCAAATTACTGCCCCCATAATAGCAATGTCCGTATGTATTCGATTCAAGTTGTAATCAATCAACAACTACTCCCCTGCAGTTATTGATTTTATTGTGCATAAAAATACATGGTTTCGTTCCCACCCTTCAAATATGCAATTGGGTTGCTTATTTGTTGTCTCGGGTCGTGTACTATTTATAAACCCCACAATATTACCCGATGTCTTTGGCCTTCTGTCAATATACATAGACCCTCCTTTGTTTCTATCATTGTCTCTTAGTTGTATATAATTTGCATCCACTCCATATATCCACATACCTCGCGTATATTCAACTAGCTTCATCCAATCTCTATAATTGTAACAAGGCCCGACATACTCCATCATTTTAGTTATTCCACCATCAAAAACCTTTATGCCATCCATGGAAAATAGCCCCAAGACATGTAACGGTGATGGAGCAATGCGATATATCCTCTCATCCATACAAAAATCAATGTTTACTTGAGGAAGGTCCTTGGGTATCCATCGTTTCACTAAATGTTTGTACCTCAAGGGCACCTCGATGTCATCTATGCTCTCAGCATCATAAGAGCAGGACCCCCCTTCATTAAGAAAAAATTCCATGCGTCTATGGAATTTTCTTCTGATATTCTCACCTCTAGTTGCTCTCCATCTACCTAAACTTTCCTCGCTCGACGAAGACAGATATGACAAATACCTATTTGGTTGCACCTATAGTCCATCGATTGAGTGAGTAGTTAAGAAGAATGGCCCTTTCAATTCTATTAATGATAATTGTGTAGGATACAAGGATGACAAAAGGAAAACAACAAATATGCATTCTTCTTAAATGGAAGATTGATCAACTTGTATTATAAGTGGCAGATTGATCAACTCGTATTTGTGATGTAGACAGACCAAGTGACATATCAAGTTGGTTCAACAAGTCAAGTTTCAATCACTGACAAACTAGTTGAGGCAAGGTCAACAAAGATAAATGAGTGATTTTCATATCGATTAAAAGTCTTAAACTTAGAAGGGAGCTCACTTGAGGCCAACTAGATGAAGACATGTCAGGCCATGTAACAGATTTTGGGATTGAAAAATGAATGGGTGCAACCTCTATTGAGTCACTTACTTCAACAGTTGCTTTGAAAGGATCAACAGGATACATCGCCCCAGGTATGTCTTTTCAAAATGTTAGTTTTACTTGTCTTTTTCCAAACATCCCCTGATTCCTGTTTACTAAAAAGTGTCGTGGGAACATAAATATACTAGTATTTATGTGAATATATGTGAAGAATTTATGAGGCCATTATATGCACTCATCCACAGGAGTCAAAAAAATGTATGTATGACAAATATTTGGATACACTATCCACACTCGGGGACTAACACATTGTGGAAAAGGGGACCAACTTGTGGATATATGTTGGAACAAAGACTCCT
>JZKD02S0370579.1:519381-534893 GCA_000966675.3 Picea glauca
TCAACTAGTCTTGTTACATTCTAAGGCATGGGATCAATTCGAGAGGTCATGTGTAGTGGTTTGAGATATGTACTTCTTTTAGAACTTTTTGAACAAGAAACATAATAAATAATAACTAAAGAAGACATACCTCCTTTATATGATTTGTATTGTCCTTGGTTGATGTAGTGTATTTGAATGAATAGAAAGTGTCTCCAAATTAATCTTTCCCTTGCCACTTTCTCCCACTTTCCCTTCTCTTCTGACCTTATATATACAATATTTCAACATTTCAATACATTCATCAATCTTCTAGTTGATCATCTTCGTTGAACTAAACATCCATATCATCTGGTTCATATAAGTTGTTGTAAGGATTGACTGTATCAACATCGTCATCAATGTACTTATTTCCAAGCAATATATCTTCATCATGGATATCATCATCAAGATCTGCATTGCCTCCTACTAGTACATTTGGTTCATCTCCTTTAGGCTCTTCATCTAAGACATCTGCTACATTGACTACATGTTCCTCTGCATCATCTTATTCTTCAAGATCATTTTCTTCCTCTACAATATTATATGTTACTGGCCTTCCTCTTCGATCATACCTAACAACAAATGACCAACCTTCTTTACCTAGAACCTCTGAGTAGAAGACTTGTTTGCATTAGCTTGGAAGAACATAATGATCTGTTCCTGGCTCAAATGACCTTATATTAACCATGGTAAATCCGTATCATGTAGAATAACAGTTCTATTAGGATCACATTCATTCATTTGTAGCCTATACCATTTGACGTCAAATAAAACTATTTTGAAGGATTTAAAGTCACACTCAAGTATGTCCTCCAAATACCCATAGTATCGATTTTCAAGCACTTCGGGACGTCTGTCACTTCTAGAGGAAACATTAGTGACCTCAAAGATTGCAGTTATCCCACAATCAGAAGTTTTCCTCTTTTTGTCCAACTTTTTGATGAAAAATTTACGACCATTGCACCACATAGCCTTGTGATGTTTCAACTGTAATATGCCAGACACATAAAACATATTTCACATAACTTTTAATGTATGGATGGAAAAAACACATCGACACTAACATTAATAATTTATGAAATAACATAATGAAATTATACTGGATGAATAGCATGCTTGCCTATTTATCTTTCAACCCATGTGCTAAATCAATTTCTTGCTGCGTAAGATTGGTATCTCCATTATGATGAGCTTCTATAACCAATGTAGACACCCCTTCCCATGATAACCTACCTTCACGTTGTATGCATCTATCAATCCATACCTTCATCCAGTCGAGATTGTTTGCAATGTATATATGTAGTGCATCCCACTCTCTACCAAATGTATCATAAAATCATAATTCACCAATATATGTTAGTTAGCAAGGTATAAAATATTAATAATTGATGAAATCATAAAAAATAAATAAGTACGATACACATAAAAAGGAAAAGTCGGATGTATTATAAACCTAATTACCTTTCACTTTCGTCATTCTACCTTTCCCCAACAGGTGCTCCCCTTCAATTTTTTTAATGGAGTTCACATCCTAAATGTGATCGACATGCATATTTCTGGCTAATTTAGGAAGATATTGACTAATATACACCATCGATTGATATAGCATATATCCCTCCACCATAGAACCCTCAGGGCGTGCTCTTTGTCTAACCAAAGCCTTTAATGATTTCAGGTGCCTCTCCACCATCCACATTGACCTTGTGTGTACTAGTCCACACAATTCAATATCCTCAACTTGGTGTATGAGGTAGTGTTCTTGTGCATTGAAAAATGCCAGAGGTAGATACCTTTTCATTTCACACATTAGCCAAGGAATTTCTCTCTTCCAATACTTTATATCTTCTTGATGGATTTATTTCAATGACAACCATCTATAGTCGATGTTGCAAGAAAGTACCATGTTTCAACAAAACATATAAATTAATATATTACATTATAAGTAAAACATATGTCATTAAGAACTTGAATAACAAATTGGAAAAAACAATTTGCATATAATTTACTACTTACCTCATGTATTTGCCAAGATCATATATAACTTGTTTGACATTCTTGTTGAAGTGGTCTAGGAGAGATAGAGGTAGAACATATTGTAACAATCAAAATTGATCGTTATTTGATTTTAAAGTATAATAAAACTAAACTAAAAATATGTATATCAATATAAATATATATATATAGAAAAATAATTACCTTAATGAAGGTATGCCAATCATGTGTTTTTACCCCACCAAAATCACCTTTGTTTGTTAAGATATTATTTATGTTTGAAGAAAAACCCGTGGGAAATTTTATTCTCGAAATGACCTCTTTTACATAATTGCTTTGTTGCTCTGTTAATAACCAGGGAAGTCTATTTCGATCTTCGTCACTATTTGATTGGATCACACTTTGCATTGCATGATTGGCTTCCTGAATGTCACTACAAATCTTGATGAATTTTTCTTTATCCCTCCTACCATCTATGATTCGCCATAATATTTCTGTCACATTCTTCCTGATATTCATTGTATCAAACAAATGAGCTATTTTTATGTCCTGATAGTAGGGAAACCTCATGAATTGAGAGGGATAACTTTTCATTCCTCATGGGAGCCCATTGTTAATGCCTTCACGACATTGATGAGCATAAAATAAAATAAAAATTCATAACATTACATACACAATATTACATAAACAAATTGCAATATACCATCTCGATGACTTTTGTTATATTCCAACTTGCATAGGTGAGGTGTCATCCTTCGTGGCTTTAATCCAGTCTCTTCTTTCCCATTGAAAATATGTTTTTCAATAGTACGATACCTATGTTTATGAGAGAGGAAGTGCCTATACTCATCAAACACCTCCTTTCCTAAAGTTTTTGAATGCCGATATTTTATCTTAGGACCACAAAGTGGACATGCAAATCTACCCTTTGTTTGAAGACTTGCAAAAGTTGGATTAATAATTATGTCAATTATACGAAGGGGATTATTTAAAAAAACATGCAGCATGGTATCTTCAAATAATTATATACTATAATTAAAGTGCAATGGATCGTTACATACCACAAAAATGTGTTAGTCTTGGGGCATCATGAATTGTCCATACAAGTATTCCACGGAATTGAAATTCTTCTGCCATATTGCTTTACAAACGTCATACATAGTGATGCCAACCCATAACTTTAGTAACTCATTGATGAGAGGCTCGATATATAAATTCATATCTTTAACCTGGTACTTACCTAATTGTTTGAAATTACACATAACTACTAATGTGATGTGGATATATAAGTAAATAAATAAATACAAGATATTATGCAACAAGAAATACAAATGAAATCTTACATTTGGAAAATTAATGATAACATTACATACTTGGAACAATCATTGTCAACATTATGTGCTCCCTCTTTATTGAAATCCAAGGAGGAATGTTATTGTTGATAACAGAAATTTTACACACTGAGTAAATAGACCTGAGCTCCTCAAATGGATTAACAGCGTCAACGGCCAATGAAATCCTAACATTACGAGGTTCATCTTTAAAAACTGGCCATTTTTCCTCAATTTCCTTAAATGCTTAACCACCTACAGGCATTCGAAGAACACCATCTCCACTTCTATTACGTGCATGGTAATCCATAAATTGTGCTATGATTTCGCACCGGAACAGTCGTTGCAAACGTGCAATTATGGGAATATGACAAAGAACCTTACGAGGCACCTTTTTTGTTAGTTGATCGGTTTGATATCTATTGGTCTGACATTGTGGGAATTTTGTTTTTGATGCATGTTGTCCATAGTATATAATATGATCATTGGGGCATGCATCTATAACTTGATACTCCATTCCAATTTCTTTCATAATAGCATTTAAATCTCAGTATGTGCAAGGTAAAATATTTGACGATGGTAACATAAATTCACCTAACAATATACGACATAAAAAATAAGTAATTAGTGTAAAGAATGTTATAATTTGTAAATATTTAATTCTTATTTCAAACATTAATTAAAACTAAAAACAAGCAAAAAAAATCAACCTTTATGTATACATGATGATGAACCATATTACATACCTTAGGATCTGTGTCATACAACTATTTGACAAACCATTCAAAACCTTTAAGTTCACCAACAGTAATGTAGCAGAAAGAAGATTTTCTTTTGAACCTTCATAAAGTGGTTTTTCTACCTTCTCTAGCAGAGGTACATCAAGATCACCAATGTCCTCATCATCATCCTCGTCCGGTTGAGCGAACAAGTCTTGGATCAATTCATTTGTCACATCGTCTTCAATTATATTGTTATTATTGTCATCTTCTTCCATAGGATCATTAAATTGATCTTCAATATTCGACACTCCAAATTCCTCGACACCTTGTAGTACAACATCATTTCTGCTAGTACTTGGTGCGTTCGGATGCTTACGGGGCCAGCCTAACTTTATAATTACAAACAGTCATGCAAAATTAGTGTACTGCATAAGAAATATTTAAACAATATAAAATTTTATAAATACAATCAATATAAAGATATAATAATGAATATATAGTTTACCAAGGGACGATATTCATTCAGTCCACTTTCAACATGCCCATGGGTTCTGCAATGTCTTACAGCTGTTTGTATTAAAATTCTTCTGAATTTTGTGCTCCTACATTTAGCGCAAGGGCAATAACATCTCTCGTCACCTTGGCCATAATATCTCCACATTCTTCACCACAACCTAAATATTGAGACGATTATGTTATAAAGTTCAGTGATGTGCTAGATCTATTTGATTCTTGAAATGCAATAGACCAAACCATACAATATATTTTACCACATAAGCTTCAAAGCTTCACCATAACCAAGTAACATAATCAAATGAAATAATAGAACTAGGGCAAGAGATCAAGTCACATATAAGCATGGAAAAATTAGCATGTTCACAGATGACATAAAATCTACATAAACATATAAGGTTATAAAATATTAAAGGAGACAAAAGAAAAAAAATATTTAACTAACCTTCAAAGTATAAAATCCTCTTGCACGCCTTGAACAATAATCACAAAACAAAGATTTGTAGATCAAAGATCAGTTCGATCTCTTAATCAACAAGCAAACCTTCACATAAAAATGAATATTATCAAAGCTATAACACATAAAAGATGTCGCAACTATAACAAATTAGTCGAAATTTGGTTCGAATTAACTAATTTATAGTTCGTCATCGTCAGAATTTCGATGACTATAACCCTAAATTAAGGTTGACCATTTCGAAGTCAATGATCATTATGTTGACCTACAAACGGCTATATTAAAGTGTCAGAATTGGGCGTCGTACTTCAGACGGCCTTAGAACACGTCAGAAATCCAACATTATCGGGACTAATTTAAAAAAGAAACAATAAAATTTCATTTTTAAAAAAAAAAATCGACAAAAAAATTGATTTTATCACAATCATCGTAATAGTTCGTCAATTTTTTAGCCTATATGTAATAGTGTAGTGACTTCATTTTCAGGAGAAATCAGCACTACACCTACCCCTGTGCCTTCTCTGGATGACGCTCCATCAAAATATAATCTCCACAACATATTTTGATTCTCAAAAGACTATAGAACAACAACTGGTTTAGTCAAGGGAAAATACTGTTGGACAACATCATCAATATGAAATATAGAGGATCCCAAATCCACATCAACTATGTATATAGGATGATTTATATAATGCTCATTGTCATTGATAATATATGCCAATTGAGCTTCACGATAAAGTCTTCTAAATTCACCTCCAAAAACATGTATAGTGGCATAAGAGAGATCCATTTGAAGAGATCCCCCAAGATTCTTACAACAAGATCTGGAAAACATACCAAACCTAGGAGGGATATCAGCTACAACAATATCCATCACTAAAATCTTGGCTAGGATTTGAGATAATGAAACAACAAGGTCTTTAATAACCCCCAAGCATTTGAATTTTTTGGAATCAAAGGAAAAAATATCATGGTTTGCTTTGGTGATCTCTAAACCTAATTCTTCCATGACAACCTCTGGCATAATATTATAGGAGGCTCTAGATTCTAAAGGGAAGTTATGAAGAATTTTGTCATGAATGTTTAATGAGACATAAAAAGGTGGAGTGGAGTCATCCCTCTCTTCTACAATTGGCCCTAAGACAATAGTGGGGTTTTCATCTTGGAGATTAATCATATCAGTAACAGGGTCTATGACAGAAGAAGGTTGTAACCATTTCAAAATATGACTCCTATAAGAATTAGTTTTAACCAATTTGGTCAAAGGAATAGGAATTTTGATCTTACTTATCTCGTTTTCTAGATTGAAAGGAGATGAGAACTTGTCTACTTACAGGGTTGTTACATTCATAGTTGTCTTTACTTGCCTCCTTTCATTATTTTTTCTTCCTGTCTGTACTGTTGGGGTAGTACATTTATCTTTTTGAGGAGAAGATTTGTCTTTTTGAGGAGCAGATTTAGAAGGAAATTGTTTGGATGTAAGATTGTACCCATGTTGATCTATGTTTCAAAGAATATTATTTGGAATTTTCCCAGCCCATGCATTCAATGAATTTTCATATTCATTTAGTGTAAGGTGATTGACAACAAGTTCATCTCCAAACAAATGAATATCCAAATATTCATCTACTTCTTTAGCTTCTTGATTTTCCTCAATATAATTGTTCTGTAGGGGTGTTTGGATTTTATGATCATCATTGTTCTTCTTATCCCTCTACAAGATCTTAGGGTTATAAGGTCTTCTATATTGATTTGTATTTCAATTTCCTTCCTGAGGTGTATTCCATTTCTATTTTTCCAATATGAGTTTAGACAACTCAAATGACATTTCCTCCATTTTTCTAGCAATACCTCCAAGGAAATCTTATTATTTTTGGTATTTTATGAAGAGGAATTATATTCTTCCTTTTTCTTTCCCTTATCTGATATCTTCTTGAGTTGTTTTGATGCTAGAATATTGGATTCAACTTCTAGAGATGAATCTTGAAAATATCAGCCATAGTGGTTGATATTCTTTCCCTTAGTAGCAAACAAAAATCAAGATCAAAGGCATTAACATAAGTGACCTTTTCTAACCTTTCATCTGGCCTAATATCATTTGGTATATTCTGGTACATCTGATTAAATATTTGAGATAATTCAAAGATAGACTCACCATTATTTCTTCGAAGATTGCTAAATTTTGTCATGTAATACAAATCATATTTCTTGTCTCCACACTTTCTCAAGAAGGTAGCATCAAGGTCTGTGATAGTAGTAATGGAGTTATCTATTAAGCTCTTGAACCACTTCCTCACTTTTCCATCTAAACTTTGGAAAAAAACAGTCATCCATACATCATCATAATCCACTTGAAAATTGTCAGGAAAGCAGTAAAAAGTTGTCAGATGTTCCTCTACAGTTGTTTCTCCTTCATTGTCAAACCTTGGAAGGTACTTCATGTAATCAATTCCTGGGAGAGGATGAATATTATTTAGAAATACTAAAGGTGCATATCTTCCATCCCTTATAGCATCCATTGGATTGGATGGTGTTGCACCAGCCATTGTTTGACCACCTAAAGGTTGATTTATATGTGGTGATTGTGGTGATGAGGGTTTAGGGATGTTTACTAATTGAATATTTGGAGAAGAATGAAGAATTTCTTCAACAAGTTTTTTAGCAGCAAGGATATTAACTTGGAAACTAAGATTGGGTTTCTCTTCTTTAATTTCTTCACTTGAAGGATTGTATGATAGAGGGACAATTATAAAATCAGGATCTTCTTTCTTGTAAACATTTTCAAGGACTGGAATATTTTCTGATGGAATGTACTCTACTCCTTCTAGAATCTCAAGGATTACTTGAGACGTATACCTTTCCTTAGGATAGGGTGTGTATAATGATTTTGGTTCAAACAAATCTTCTTTCCCCGAGGTGGATTCTTCAAAAGGAGGTAAAATGAACAACTTCTCAGACACTAATTTTTTAAGAGCTTTAGACAGTTTTAGGTTCTTCTTAGGGTTTGAAACAACATGCACATTTGGAGATTATGGATGGGCTCTAGTACCCTTTTTCTTTGGAGCTAGCGTGTCTTATGTGGATTCACCAGGTGAAAATCTATTGTAGTCAACTTGTGCCTAATTATATTTTCACCATATATAACTAGATCTGAAAAATCTTATCGTTCTACCCAGGGAAAATCTCATCATTTTGTCCCAGACAATGATGCCAAAAAATGTTAATGTTAGAATTCAACTCAAGACTGTCATTGATTTAAGCCTAGCACACCTTATTTCAAAATTTTCAATAAGGGTTTTAATATGGATAAATACTTGCTTAGTTTAAAAGGAAATAATGATCTGATCTATTAAGATCACTTACCTAGGTGCAACAAGTTAGGTAAATAAAACTAATGGATAGAAATTTAAAGTTTTAGTTGATGTGATTGTGATGCAGGAGCATCGTCATCAAAGCAAAAGTGGAGGACAACTTAGGGAATTTTGAAGTGATTTGAATTTTAAAGATGGCATATCATGAATATATCTTGAAGAGATTGTAATTAAATAAATTCTTAAATGTTAAGAGGCTGAGCCATCGCATGAGATCAATGGAGATCGTATTTTATTTAATGTAGTTGATTGTAGTACATATTTGAAGCATTCACTCGTATCTATCTGTACCGATCATTTATTGTAATAAGCCTTAGTAGTTGAAAGATTTTAATTTGATAGGATAACACTAAGGTAGTCAGAGGGAAAAGATATCTAGGAGTCTTTTTGTATAAATAAATGTATTGTTTCCCAAATGAGGCTGTTGAAGTTGTTATTGTTGAATTCTCTGAAGAGTATTGTATGAGTTCATGTACATACCATTTGAATGAATATAACAAAGAAGCGTTGATCCATATGTTTGTTGTTACTATGTCTATATGAATGAATGGTAGGCTTTCTGTTTAATTGAAATTCTTTGTTATTATTTTTTCTTATGTTATGAATGCATTACATGGTTGAATGTATGAATCTATGAGGATTAGATAAGTTTCAATTGATTCTCTTCTACGATATTATGCAAGGAGTGCATAGTGTCTGCAAAGAGTGCGTTGACAAAGTTTATTTCAACTCAAAAGATCAAAAGAGATAACATGAATCTTTGTATGAAAAGAGTGCATAGTTTCCGTGAGGTGTGCGTTGAGAGGGTCTATTTTGACTTAGAAGTTCAGGAGAGACAACTTGAAGATTTGTCTGCAAAGAGTTTAGAGGAACCTCGCAAGGTGTCCATAGGAAAAAAACACTCAAAGTCATATTTTTCAGAAGGAACAATTGAGTGGTGTAAGGAACTATTGCAAGGACTGCACAGTCACCCACAAGGAGTTAAGTTGAAAGAAACACATTACAAGGTGTGCACAGGGTCGATATTTGGCTAAGTGTCGAAGAATAATTCTAATAAGTTCAAATCTTTGAGAAGGAACAAGCTCAGAAAAGATAGTGGGCGCAAATTCTTCAATAGGGAGGAGCCCACTGAAAATTTTCCAAATCAATGAGAAAGATCCATTCTGAGGAGATAGGATCTTTCCAGACATGAGATATGGGGAAGTTGCATGGAGGATAACCTTAGAGTCCTTCGACACTCCGAGTATTCGAAGGTTTGAAAGTGTTTGAAGAGTGGGATCGTGAAATCCCCGAATCTACGAAGTGAAACCTAGTCATCGATATAAAGGAGGATACATGGTAGCAGATTAGAGATTCTAGGATAAAATGCTCTGGTAGAATTGAGTTGAGCAGAAGTGATTTCTATCGAAGGCCTGAAGTGGTGAAGTGAATATGGACCATTGGATCTGGAAAGGGTACGTGGCAGATATCCATGTACTTCAAAGGAAAAGCACTTTGGAGAAAAGTATGTGTGGAGTGAGACAAAACTCCCGAAGCCCGAAGTAGCGAAGTAGATTTTGATCGTCGATCTGAGGAGGACATGTGTCGTCAAATCGCGAGATATAGAAGTGTGCATCCAGGAAGGAGATAAGAAACATATCCTAGCCATCATTTGTTTGTATACGTGGTGTCAGGTTTATCACTTCGGTGATACGACACTTCGGGGAAAATTGGAGAGTAAAGTACCAAAGGTAAAAAGTCCTGAACTCTCGAATTCAACATGAGTCATTGATAAATGGAGGGACAAGTGGAGAGTGGATATTTACTATGGAGAAAAGTTACTCTAGAGGAAGTGAAGAATGAAGGTAGGTAAAATCCCGAAGGCCGAAGTGTCAAAGTCCATCTGAGTCATCCATTGTAAAAGGACGTGTGGCGAAAGATCTATCACTTTGGAGGAGGACACTCCAGAAGAAAGAGGAGCAATAGAGAATTGGATGAAATTCACTTGAAGTGGGGACGAAGGACAATCTCAACTGTGGGTTGAGGTGAGCACATGACGCTTGATTCGTATCTTAGTGTAAAGGTCACTTCGGGGGAAAAAGGGGTCAAAACGTTTGGGACTCTCGAAGCCGAAGTTCCAGAGTGGATCACAATCATTGGTTGTCAAAGGAGTGTGGGTTGTAGATATCATTCGAGTGTTTTCGTTAGTTCAGAGTTCGAGGAAAAAGGATTCTACTGCACTTGAAACCACCAAAGCCTGAAGTCGTGAAGGGGGCTAGCTTGTGGTCAAAGCCCATGGTAATATTGGAAGAGGAGCATAGGAGAGGAGCTAGCGCTCACCATTTAATATTTACCAAAGGCACCAGGAGAAAGCCCATGCAGGTGAATCAAGCCTTTGTGGGTAACAACAAGGGACCTGTGTAAATCAATTGCAGTGTATAGAAAGAGGCCCTAAGAGCTGATTCGTCTCAAGTATTTGAAGATCCTAGATTGAGAGGTTGAGCAGCCCCGAGGAGAGAAGGGGGGTCTGCGTCAAGTGGTATCAGAGCCTAGAATTTAGGTTCTGTAAGCAATAAGTGAAGGAGGTAGTCTGATAACATGAAGAGGTATCATAAACAAAGCTTTTTCTTAAGATCTATCTGTGTGGGAAAGTTCATCACCATGCCACCTAGAAGATGTGTGGAGCCACCTGTAGAAAATTGAGTTGTATAAAAGGAGATGAGAGAACCTCATGCCATATTAGATGCTATAGATATAACACAAAGGAGAGCACTTGATGTTGGAGACATCAATGATGCAGAGAGAGAAGAAATGGAATTTGAGGAAACTATGGTAGAATATGTTGTAGAAGAATGCTTGTTGAAATTTGTTGTGAAATTGGGAGCTAGAGAAAAGATAGACATCCCACTGTATGAAGGAACTTAGATGTTGAATAATTTCTTGATTGGATATGAGAAATGGACAAGTATTTTGAATATGAATACTTCGATGAGGAGAAAAAAGTGAAACATGTTGTCACCAGATTGAAGGGACATGCAACACTATGGTGGGATGAACTGTAGGCTTATAGGAGAAGAAAAGGTAAGAAATACATTAAGAGTTGGGATATAATGGTATCCACGTTGAAAGATAAATTCATACCCCAAGATTACCAGATAAATCTGTTCAGGAAGATGTATAACCTGAGACAGAAGGGACTTACAGTAAAAGAGTACACAGAGGAGTTCTGTAAGTTGAACATTAGGGTTGGACAAAGAGAAAATAGTGATGAAAAGGTTTCCAGATATATTAATGGCCTGAGATATGAAATCCAGGATGAAATCAGTATCATAATAGTAAGGAAAGTGGAGGATGTATATCAGATTGCTCTAAAGGTAGAAGAGAAGTTGGCGAGGAAGAAAAACCAACGAAGTAGAGGAAGAATTCTAAATAAAGGTAAGGGAATTGTCCATGAAAAGGCACATAAGCCCAAGGTTGAGACTAGAAAACCACGCAGTCACTCAGAAATAGGAGGAATTTCTCGAGGGAGACAGTATGGTGGTAGGAATGCTTTTCCTCGAGGAAGAGGAAGAGGAAGAGGAGGAGAGGTGAAGTGTTTTGCATGTGGAAAAATAGGACACACGTCTTGGGAATGCCCCGATATAAATAAAGAAGGATGAGATGAAGCTCACATTTAGGAAGTGTAGAAGTGGAATGTTGAGGTAGAAGGTGCATAATATGGGAGATCCTTGATGATGAGGAAGGTTCTCTTGAAGCCAGAGAAAGAAGTGGAAAAACCAGTGCAGAGGAACAGTTTGTTCAGAACTGCTTGCAAGACTAAAGACATAGTATGCAAGGTGATAATTGATAGTGGGAGCACTGATAACTTAGTATCCACAGAAATGGTGGAGAAGTTGGAGCTGGAAACAACTGCACATCCGAGTCTGTATAGAGTCTCATGGTTGCAAAAAGGTCACCAAGTAATGGTAACTAAACAATTCCTAGTTGAATTTAAGATAGGAGGATATAGAGATGAGATTTTTTGTGATGTAATTCCCATGGATGTATGTCATGTCTTGTTGGGGAGACCATGGAAGTTTGATAGAAATGTCATTCATGATGGGAGGAAGAATACTTATATCTTGGAGAAAAATGGACACACATGCTACTACCAATAGAGGATAATAAAGTGAAGGAAGAAGCCAACACAAGTATACTTATCATGAGTGGGAAGGAACTCCTAAGTGAAGTCAAGAAGGAACAAGAGATGCATTTTGTTGTGGTGAGAAATCCCAGAGTTATCCTTACAAGTACTTCTATGGATGATTTACCTGAAGAAATTCAGGAGCTGTTACAGAATTTTGCTGACATAGTAGTGGATGAGTTACCTTTCTCATTACCACCTATCAGAAGTATCAACCATCACATTTATCTAATACCATGATCGAGTCTGCCAGACAAATTACCATAATGGTTGACACCTCAAGAGAAAGATGAGGTAAAGAGACAATTCAAAGATTTGATGGACAAGGGTTTGGTCAAAGAAAGATGGAGTCCATGCGCAGTACCAACTGTGTTGAGTCTGAAAAAAGATGGAGGATGGAGGATGGAGAATGTTTACAGACTCAAGAGTTATAAAAAAAAATCACCATCAGGTATAGATTTCCTTTGCCTAGGATGGATGACTTAATGGATTGTTTGAGCGAAGAAAGCTATTTTTCAAAGATAGACTTGAAAAGTGGATATCACCAGATAAGGATGAGAGAAGGTGATGAGTGGAAAAGAACCTTCAAAACAAATGAAGGGTTGTATGAGTGGCTTGTTATGCCATTTGTCTTAACAAATAACCCAAGTACTTTTAGGAGGTTGATGAATGAGGTATCAAAATATTTTATTGGTAAGTTTGTGATTGTATATCTAGATGATATATTAGTCTTCAGTAAAACTAAAGAAGAGCATTTGAGGCACTTAACATTGGTAATGAGAAGATTGAAGAAGGAGAAGTTATTGATAAACTTGAAGAAATCCTATTTTATGAAGACATAACTCATTGATTTGGGTTTTGTAATATCTTCAAACAAATTGAAGATGGATCTAGATAAGGTGAGAGAAATCGGAGAATGGCATCACCAAGGAGCATATTCGAGGTGAGAATCTTCCATGGATTAGCAAGTTTCTATCAGAAGTTCATTAGAAATTTTGGTGTAATTTGTACATCGATGCTAGATACGGTGAAGAAGAGACACAAGTCTTTCAATTGGACAGAAGAATATGAGAAAGGTTTTAGGATACTAAAGGAGAAGTTAACAAAAAAACCAATCATTGTCTTGCCATATTTCGGGAAGACGTTTCAAGTACGATCTAATGTTGGTGGAGTAGCAATTGGAGAATTCTTAAATTGAGACAATAAACATGTTGCATATTTCAGTGAGAAACTGAATGATACCAACAGGAAGTACTCCACATATGATAAATAATGTTATGCATTAATTCAAGCCCTAAAGAAATGGAGGCACTATCTTGTTCCAAAGGAGTTTGTTTTGTATAACGATAATCAGGATTTACAATTCATAACCAGACATGAGAAGTTAAATCAAAGACAACTAAGTGGATAGATTTTATGCAAAATTTTACTTTTTCCATTAAACATATTTATGGAAATGCTAACAAAGTTGTTGATGCATTGAGCATGAGATGTCTAATTCTACAGGAATTTCAAGTGAAAACTTTAGGGTTTGAACACCTTAAGGAGATGTATTGTGATGATCCATATTTTAAAGAAGCATATGAAACATGTGAAAATCATGTACTCAGAGAAAGAAGTCAGTGGATAGAGTATATGATTCAGGATGAATTGTTTTTTAAAGGTAGCTAGTTGTGCATACCAAAGTGCTCGATGAGAGATAATCTGTTGAAAGAAAAGCATAGTGGAGGTCTAGTAGGACATTTCAGTCATGACAAGACATTTGCATAGTTGAACAGTTCATACTATTGGCTAGGAATGAGAACATATGTGAAGAAGTTTGTGAATAGATGTAATATTTTCCAGTATGCAAAAGGAAAGAGACAGAACATTGGGTTGTATCAACCATTGCCTATTCTAGATAGGCCTTGGGATGCAATAAGCATGGATTTTGTGTTGGGATTGCCAAGAATAGAACAAGGAAGCGATTCCATATTCATTGTAGTTGATAGATTCTCAAAGATGGCACACTTTATCCCATGTGAGAAAACTAATGATGAAACACACATTGCAAATTTGTTTTTCAAGGAATTTGTGAGACTTCATCGGTTTCCCAAGAGTATTGTCTCGAATAGAGATACCAAATTTGTTGGTCATTTCTGGAGGAAATTGTGAAAGAAAATGGGGATAGAGTTGTCCCTTAGTTCAACATATCACCCTAAAACATATGGCAGATTGAGGTGTTAAATCAGAGTCTAGGGAATGTTTTGAGGAGTCTGGTCATTGAACATCATAGCTAGTGCGATCAGATTCTATCACAAGAAGAGTTTGCATATAATGACTCACTAAACATAAGTATAGTGAAAATTCCATTCCAAATAGTATATGGGATGAATCCAAGAGGAGTATCATGGTTGAGATATTTGGAGCAGAGTGAATTCATAAGCGTTGGAGCAGAATACTTCACTGTAGAAATGAAGAAGCTTCATAATCAGATCAAAGAGAAGTTATAGAACAACAACAAAGAATATAAATGCAGAGTTGATCAACGTAAGAGAGAACTTCAATTTCAAGTGGGAGATCAAGTTCTGGCACATCTCAGGAAGGAAAGTTTCCCAAGGAGAACATATGACAAACTGAAAATGAAGAAAATAGGACCATGCAAGATCCTAAGGAAATTCAATGCCAATGCTTATGAGATAGAGATTCCAGAGGGTATGGTTATATCGCCCATATTCAACATTTCAGACCTGTATCCTTACAAGAAAGATGACATAAGAGGATCAAAAGATCAGAAAGAGATCCAGTGGGAGAAGCGGATGCCGGTAGCATAAAAGCTACAGATGGAAAAGATCATAGATCATAGGATTGGTAAGAAAACCAGGAGGAAAGCATATTTTGATTATTTGGTAAATTGGAAAGGACACCCAATAGAAGATGCCAGTAGGGTAAATGAAGAAGATA
>JZKD02S0370579.1:534943-550511 GCA_000966675.3 Picea glauca
GAAACACCACGGCTGTAGCATATGTTGAAACAGTGCTGAAACTAAATTTAGCATTTAAATTTGACTGAAAAATCAGCGAGACTGAAACTGGGTGGGATTTTGAAATATTAACACATCTCAGGAAGGAAAGGTTCCCAAGGGGAACATATAACAAACTGAAAATGAAGAAATTAGGACCATGCAAAATCCTAAGAAAATTCGATTCCAATGCTTATGAGATAGAGATGCCAGAGGGTATGGGTATATCGTCCATATTCAACATTTTAGACCTGTATCCTTACAGGAAAGATGACATAAGAGGATCAAAAGATTAGAAAGAGATCCAGTGGGAGAAGTAGATGCCAGTAGCATAAAAGTTGCAGATGGAAAAGATCATAGATCATAGGATTGGTAAGAAAACCAGGAGGAAAACATATTTTCATTATTTGGTAAAGTGGAAAGGACACCCAATAGAAGATTCCAGTTGGGTAAATGAAGAAGATATTCAAAACCATGGAAAGTCAGTGTAGGAGCTCATGGACAAGAGTCCATGAATGTTTGTCTAGAGGAGTATGATGCAAGAGCATCATCATCAACGCACAAGTGGAGGACAATTCAGCGCCCTAGCATGCATTTTGAAGTTATTTGAATTTTAAAGATGGCATATCATTAATATATCTTGAAGAGATTGTAATTAAATAAATTATTAAATGTTAAGAGGTTGATCCATCGCATGAGATCAATGCAGATCATATTTCTTTAATGCAGTTGATTGCAGTATATATATGAAGCATTCACTCTTATCTGTCAGTACCGATCATTTATTGTAATAAGCCTTAGTAGTTGAAAGATTTTAATTTGATAGGATAGCACTAAGGTAGTCGGAGGTAAAAGATCTCTAGGAGTCATTTTGTATAAATACATGTATTTTTGCCCAAATGAGGTTGTTGAATTTGTTATTGTTGAAGTCGTTGAAGAGTATTGTATGAGTCCATCTGCATATAATTTGAATTAATATAACAGAGAAGAGTTGATCCAAATGTTTTTTGTTACTGTGTCTATCTGAATGAATGGTAGGCCTTTTGTATAATTGAAATTCTTTGTTATTGTTTGTTCTTATGTTACAAATGCATTAAATGGTTGAATGTATGAATCTGTGAGGATTAGATAAGTTTCAATTGTTTCTCTTCTATGAGCTTATGCAATGAGTGCATAGTGTCCGCAAGGAATGCGTTGACAGATTCTTTTTCAACTCAGAAGCTTAGAAGAGATAACATGAATATTTGTATGCAAAGAGTGCATACTGTCCACAACATGCACATTGACAGAGTCTGTTTTGACTAAGAAGTTCAAGAGCGATAACTTGAAGCTTTTTCTACAAAGAGTGTAGAGGAATATCGCAAGGTGTGCGAGGGAAGAAACACACTCAAAGTCATATTGTTCAGAAGGAACAATTGAGTGGTGTAAGGAACTATTGCAAGGAGTGCACAGTGGCCCACAAGGAGTTAAGTTGAAATACACCCATTGCAAGATGTGCACAGGGTCGATATTCGACTAAGTGTTGAAGAAGCATTCTGAGAAGTTCAAAGTTTCAAGAAGGAACAAGCTCAAAAGAGACAGCAGGAGGAAATTCTTCAGTAGGGAGGATCCCACTGAAAATTTCCCAAATCAGCGAGCAAGATCCATTTAGAGGAGTCAGGATCTTTCCAGACATGATATCTAGGGAATTTGTGCCGAGGATAAACTTAGATTCCTTCGGCACTCCGAGTATTCAGAGGTTTGAAAGTGTTTGAAGAGCGGGATCGTCGAAGTCCTAAATCTATGAAGTGAATCGTAGTCTTCGGTATCAAGGAGGATACGTGGCAGCACATCAGAGAGTCCAGGAGAAAATGCTCTAGGAGAATTGAGTTGAGCAGAAGCGATTTCTGCCTAAGTCCTAAAGTGGCAAAGTAAATATGGACCGTTGGATCCGAGAAGGTTACATGCTAGAGATCCACGTACTTCAGAGGAAAATAACTTCGGAGAAAAGTCTGTGTGGAGTTAGCCAAAAATCCTGAAGCCCGAAGTAGCGAACTAGTTTGTGACCATCAATCTGAGGAGTATAGGTGTCTTCATATCGTGAGATCCATAAGTGTGCATCCGAGAAGAAGATAAGAAGTAGATCTTAGTCGTCCTTTGTTTGCATATGTGGCATCAGTTCTATCACTTCAATGATATGACACTTCGGGGAAAATTCAAGAGTAACATCCTGAAGGTCAAAAGTCCAAAACTCACGAAGTCAATAGGATTCGTTGATGAATGGAAGGACACGTTGAGAGTGGAGATTTACTATGGAGAAAAGTCACTCCGGAGGAAGTGAAGAGTGAAGGCACGCGAACTCCTGAAGGCCGAAGCACTGAAGTCCATCTGAGTTGTATGTTGGAAAAGGATGCATGGTGGAATATCTGTCTCTTTGGAGGATTGACACTCTAAAAGAAAGAGGAGTGACATAGCATTGAGTGAAATTCACTCGAAGTGGGGAAAAAGGAAAATATCAACCGTGGGTTGATGTGAGCACATGGCGCTTGATCCATAGCTTTGGGTAAAGTTCACTTCGGGGGAAAAATGGGTCAAAAATTTTGGGACTCTTTAAGTCAAAGTTTCAAGTGGATCACAGTCATTGGCTGTCAGAGGAGCGTGGGTCGTAGATCTTGTCTGAGTGTTTTCACTGGTTCGGAGTTTGGGGAAAAAGGATTCTGTTGCACCCAAAAACGTCAAAGCCAGAAGTCAAGAAGGGGTCTAGCCGGTGGTCATATCCCTTGGTCATATTGGAAGAGGAGCCTAGCAGAGGAGCTAGTTCTCACCATTTAAAAATTACCATATGCGCCAGGAGAAAGGTCGTGCGGGTGAATCAAACTTGCATGGGTAACAACAAGGGACCTACGTAAATCAATTGCAGGGTCTATCAAGAGGCCCGAAGAGCTAATTCGACTCAAGTATTTGAATATCCTAGACCGAGAGATCGAGTAGCCCCAAGGAGAGAAGGTGGTTCTGTGTCAAATTGAGAGAAGGGAGAAACAAAACTAATACATCCATCAATAAACAACTATTTTTCTTAATGTCTTTATACAGTAGAAGAATAAACCTTTATCTATAAATCATTCCAAATAAGATTTAGAAGAAGAAACACCAATGTGGAAAACAATACTAAAAACCCTTTAAAGAAACCTTCTCAGCACATAAGCATTTGTCATAAGCTCATATAACAACAACAGAGTGTTTTAGAAGAAAACAAGAAGATGATAAACATAGAAGGAACACAAACTAACCATTAAATTTATTAGAAGCTCAAGTATTTCCATAGGCAAGATGAATCAAAACAGTCTTTAGATATACAATGTGAAGCCAAAACATGGATTGAACCCTTTCTTCCTCTACTTCATCAAATATATATAGTTTTACATCAGTTTCATACATTTATGATCATTTTGATATCTAAGGATATCTCAAAACTAACTCCTAGAGGCCCCAAGGGTGAATTTTTCCTATATCTATTGATACATAGAAATAGAAAACAATTACAACTTAGATCCTATAATCTAGGTAGATGTTTTCGATAAATATATCTCTTTTGTTGACTTGATTCCACCTGGATGGTACGCTTCATCTTTAACTTAATCTTTTGAGATCCACTTGATCTTATGTTATCCATCTATTCCAATCATTTGACAACTCGAAAATAGATGACTAATATGTATGTCATCCACCCAAAAAAATGTTGTAAATAAACTTTAAAAGGGATATTATATTCTGTCTTCATATTTCAAAAAATATTAACCTCATCATCTGCTATTTCGATCCCAAAAAATTAAGTTATATGCCTTCTTCTGCAAAATCAGATGCTACAGGTGTTCCTGTAGCGCCACTATTTTTCCTGGGAAGAGTATTGCAGGAACTTCATGTAGCGCTCTTTTAAAACCAGATCTTAATATCCCGCAAGACTTTTCTTGCCTAGGTTACAACCAATCATTAATAAAAGTGAGCTAATACCTCGAGTTCATGAAAAAAAAGAGGTTTTCTTCAAGCATCCATCATCATTAGTAAAAAATTAGGCTTTTCATAAATACTTAAGTTCTCAAATTGAAACATCTCCCTAGAAGACAGATTTAGTTGCTTCGACTAACAAATCCAATTTGTTACCTCTTGTTTGATTCATTTTAGAATGAGTTGTCATTTTCTTTGGCTTCCCATATTCATATATGGTCAAAGGTTTTGGGCCCTTCTTTCTCTATTTACTCTGTTTTCTTGCATAAACTCTATTCTTTCCTGTAGGAGCCTTTTTGTTTGCTGCTAGATCCTCTTTCTTCAGTTTCTTCTTCTCAGTTCTGATTTTAGAAACCTTCTTTCTTGTTGATGGCTTTGCATTAGGGTTTGTAATTTCTTCATCAATTACTATAACCTTGTATTTGGTTGCAGGGTTGTACATGGATTTGGATTTCAATATGAATTTTTTTTGTGGCCTAGTACTTTGTTTCCTTACGAGAATTTCATATCTATCAACATCATCTTCTGAAGAACTAGAACTAGGAGGCAAAATATTAGGAGTGGGTTCTTTAGATTGTACAGGGTTTTCATGTGCCTATACTGTTTTAGGTTCATTAATTTCATTCAAGATCATGGGTTCTACTAACCTTTTACTTTTTCTGATATAAACTTTATGTGCATGAGGGAAAGGATGCCTACCTCCACCGAGCATATGATAAGATCCTTCACCTATTTGAAAATTGGTTAGAGTATTCTCAACTCGTTCATCTGAAACCTTCAAGCTAGTCTTCATTTTATTCTTCCTTGAAACAACAGGTGGACTTGTGCTTGATTATCCTCCTTGCATTGGTTCAATAACTTTATTAGTCGACTTTTGGGCAGGAGGATGAACTTCTATTTTAAATCCTGACTGGATCAAGAATTGATCCCATGTCCTCTTTCTTTTCTCTAGCTCTGCTTTAATGAGTACCTTTATTAACCCTTGATGATAGATACCATGCGGGGGAGTCTTGGTATTTTATTGAATTTTCATGGCCATTTTATTCACGTCCATCAAGAATTAATATGGCAAGCTCATCGTTTTAATTCTTGACAAGTGAAGGAGGAATCGCAGATGAAACAGGAACACAGTAGAATAACTTCCTTCACATGTGATATAAAATTTGAGCATCAACAAGGCCTCCATCCATTCATCAACTATATAGTCCCTAGGAATACCCTTGGCCCAATTGGGATCTTTGTGCTCTAGTTTCAGGAATTTATTGACATGCCCACCTGTAATTATTTTGTTTTTTAACCATTTTTCACCACCAACAGGCATATTACAAGTTGATGCTATTGACTCCTCTGTAACCTGCATAATCATATTAGTGATATGAACCCTCTGTCCATCAAATACTTCAACAAATGCATAAGATACACCATAGTGATAACCATCTAATTTGGTGAAAAACATATATCAACCATCTTGGTCAAAGATATGTCTGTTGTTTTTATATGCCTCCATGATCTCAGGTCCTTCAAGATCCTTTCTATTCACGTTTCCACTTTTACCCATTCTATTGTCACGATTAGAAGAATAGATTCCTCACTGTAGGGGTAGGATATGCCTACTGTGTGGAGATAGATGTGGTATTTTCTGGCTATATGGAGGAAATTTGAATTGACGAGTTGCAATTTGAAACTTAGAGAAACAAATAAAATGACATGTTAAAATAAGTATTTTTTTTAAAAACCCCATCAGCGTGACGTCCTAGGTAACAGATACAAACAAGTGAAATTACCTCCACCTTTGCATGTTGTGATATTGATTGGGTACCTGATAACTACCTTGAGTCTTTCCTTCTTTCAGGTAGGATGATCCACATCTTTAAAATCCTCCAACAATACTTGTGATGAAGAAAAATAGGGACAAGTGGAAGTTCCTATAGCACCCTCCATAAACTGTCCTTTGGCATATTTTGGATGGAAAAGACTTGAAAGTCATTATCGAACTTTTTGTAATCATGATACATAAGCTATGACATGAAATATGACTTTAATGGAAAGATTTAAAACTAATGATGTCATGACACAGTCATATAAACATGTGCATAATGTTGTACACACCGATCACACTAAGAGGGGGGGTGAATCAGTGTGAGGGCTATTTTTACACTTCTCACAATATTTTAGTTAGAAATCACCATTCACAACATCATTACTTATTACTTCCATTCATACTTAGTTTCTTGCATGTGAATATATCTTAATGAAATACATTAACAATAAATATCTATGCACTATCACAATAAGGAACACAAGGAACAACAAATACATGTATATGTTTCTTTTGTATTACTAACTACAATCCTTGGGTTGTATCAACACCAACTGAAATAGAGCACCAACTCCAAGAGAGAACCAACTCTCAATGAAAGACCCAACATGTGTATCTCAGTACCAACCGATATGTGAGGAATCCAACCCTCAAGTACAAGACCCATCTTGTATACAGAAAGAAATATGTCAAAGTGTACCAACAGTCTATACCAATACAAGTGCATCAACTATGCACAACCTGTCACAAAAACTTGTCACCTCATCCTATCTCATCAATATCACCATCCAAACCTGATCTGTAACTTTGAAACATACTTGGTGTATGTGATCACAGACCTTCAAACCTTCCTTAACTTCAACAACAAGAAACTAGCATTTTCATCGAACTTTATTTTAGTCTCACATGACTAATTTTGGATAAGTCAACAACCCTAAATTGCAACAATCATAGCTATGTACTTGTAATGAATAAAGTTTTGAAAATGTTATACCATTTTCTTCAGTGCCTTTTATGCAATTCTTCCAGGTTTCACTGCTTGGAACCTCCCAGAAAAAGAGTTATAGAAAAAATGGCATACCTTGTTGAATTTTGGCTTATTCTAGAGAGTGAACTTGTAGAGAATGCCCTGCACAGAATGTTTGTTGTAAGGATCATAAAATGGTACAAAACATACAAAATATTCTAGTATAAGAAATACATATTTTCTTACTGAATTTGGATCTGTTATGAAGAATTTATGATGTTTCTACCCAAAACACTTGTTTTAGACCAGTTTCAGGACTAGCCACAATCCCTATTTTCCTTGGAGTGTAACTCCCCAAATACAATGACCCACAAGATGAAAATTTTATCACAATTACTTGGATATGTTTTCTAAACATCCTCCATATTTCACTATCTAAATCATTCTATAAAAACATTTATTGTGAAACTAGTGAGATGACTTGTAAATAACATACCTTAGAAAGCATCATCAAAAGAATTTATCCTCCCTTGAATTTTGACCTTCTTTGCTTCACCTTCCCTCTGAAATTCGCTTTAGATATCCTTTGGTTACCTCAGTCACTTGTATATATTCAATATGCTCAATGGATGCTAATGGGATACCCTTGCTCTCTTATTTATACTCTCCAAGTAGCTTCCTCTAGAAGTATCCACTTAACCTCTTTGTCCACTAAACCACTTTGTTTGCTTAGCCACTTTGTCCACTTAACCACTTTTTTCTCTTAGCCACTTTGTCCACTTAACCACTTTATCCACATATAGTAAAATCTCCAATTATAGTTGCAAATAATTTATTTTTAATTGGTTTCTTGTTGCAACCACTTAACCCATGACTAACCACTTTCACACGTCAACTTCTTCTAGGAGCTTCTAGAATAATTTGACTTCTTTGACCTTCTAGAGGCTTCTAGATAACCTGTGAGGGTTATCCAACTTCACATGGCCATAATATCTAACCGTGAGGAGTTATGTGACGTTCCACATATCACCGAAAACAACATGGCATATAATATCCATATGGAATAATTTCTCCTGCAAATTCTTCACTGATATTCATTACATTATTCCTTAATCAAACTTGGGTTCCCTAACCACACAGTTGGGATACTTAACCATTTGGACTTCACAAAGTGTCTTCCCGTGAGGGATTTCACCATAAGGGGACCACTTTGAGAACTTTATCCAAGAGTGTCTTCCCGTGGGGTATTTCACCATAAGGGGACCACTTTGGATTTTATCCATTTGGTTATTCCTATCAACCATGACAAGACAACACTGCCCAACCTTTACATCATCACGTCTATACATCATTCCATGATAATACATCACTATGACACCACTTGACATATTTTACATAAATTACATCTATGAAAACATAGGCCATCAATAAATACATCAATGATACTATGACAAGACATCAAGTCTTTTACATCAATGACAACATAATGCAACAATCTCCCCTTTTGGCATTGATGAAAATACCAACATTGATCTCAACACCAATCATTGATGGATACATGTAGACATGGCATTGTTCTTCATTAATATCCATCTCAATCACATCAATGTGACTATCTCTCCCCTTTGACATTAATGGAAAAGGGTAGTTCTCTCCTTCAGGTTGCTCCCCCTGCCTGAACTCTCCCTGGGGATGCTCCCCTTTTCTGGATGCCTATGATATTCTTATGGATAATCTCTCCCCTTTTGAACAAGGGATATCACTTTGATGTAATGTTGAAGACATATCTCTCATGCTTCCCCTATGACCATTGTTCCCCTTGGAAACATGCCTCTGTGCTATCTCTCCAAGAATCTATCTCTCTATTCTACATCTGATGAATCTCTTCTCCTGGAATCATGGGAAGAAGAGTGACTCCCCCTGTGGGTATGTATCCCCCTATCTTCTCTACAATATGAACAATATGTTACCACTGCAATATGCTTCTGCTTCAAATGCTACTGCTCAACCAAAATATAGATCGATTGCTCAAGAATGATCTTCTCTTCTTATGACGATCCTTGGACTTGTCCATGCATCAAACTCGTGCCATATGATACATCATGAAGCAAAATATATGTCAACAATGAATAGAGAATCATGAACACGTCTTCAACTCCCATGACACGTCTTCAACGACCATGTTTAGTTGAGGTAGGAATGTCTTCCACCAAAGTAGAGAACTCCCTTTCATTTGAAAGACTGGCAAGCACAATTTCATGTTGGAGGTGTAATAGGGAAGTACGAAGCACATCGTCATGTTCTCCAACCATGCCTCGAGGGCTAAGTCTTCTATGGCACCCATGAACTTGGGAAATTTTACTTTCCCGAGTTCCCTGTGTACACTATTGCTAACCATTGGAGGGCATTGTGAACCCTTATTAGGAATAAACATTGTACCCTCATCCTGATCAAGGCGTTTTATCGATTCCTCTGACATCCTCTAGAAGGACCTCATCATACCTACTACATCTCCCACAACAACCTGCTCCTACTCAGTAGTCTGCTCATCACCATGAGGGGTTGATCTTTCTAGTATGGATACACTCGGAGGAGGCATACCTCTTCCTCCCACGCCACAACGTCTACTTACCATGTTTCCTTTCACTATGATTACCTGCATGGACAATTTCAAAATTTCTTTAGCGAAACATATTTAATTATTAATAGTATAGTGGAAGGCGTATGGATTTGGTGCCGCAAGGTTGAACCGGCTTTGATACCATATGTAACATTTTTCTTTTAGTAAGAAAAAAAAATGATCTTCTTATATATATACAACTAATCTCTTATCAATTCAAATTTAGCTTTTAAATGAATTAGCTTTTATTTCTAAAAGAGTGAGGATAATATATTATATATATATATAGTCCAATCATTCACAACTAATCTCTTATCAATTCAAATTTAGCTTTTAAATAAATTAGCTTTTATTTCTAAAAGAGTGAGGACAATAAAAATATATATTATGACCACTTAAATTCCAATAACAAATGAAAATGTAAAAAGTGTTTTAAACAATTTAAACTAATAGTCCGTCTTTCTTAACTAGCTTGCACAAACATACCAAATTTAACACAGTAGTCAGGTTTAAAATTCAATATCTATTAAGCCCATCAAAACCTTTAACATTCCTAGATCCTTTTTCTTCAGTGTGCACACTTAAGGCCTATCCCATATGAGTTTTGTATCTAGTAATGTTTTAATGAATGGAGGTAGTTATTCGTTGAGGATTTAATTAGTGACATCACAATGGTTCTAATACTTCTCATGATATGCGATAATATTACCAATAATTAACTATAGTATCCTTAAATTTATTCTAGCGAGTGATACTCTTAACTATTTATATAGCGCCCAAGTTGAATTCTAATTTATACCTTTACTTCTTTTTTGAATTTCATATGTAAATTAATGTATACTATAACCTATTTTCTTTTAAGTATAATTAATAATTTGAGTAGTTTAAATATACAAAAATCAACTCTCCATTTGTAAAAGAGGAAGATATTCTGATCATATCTTTGACTTAGATCTAGGAAAATTAAGTACTTGGATTAAAACGAAAATTGATAAATCTACTCATTAACATTTAAGCAATGATAGGAGGATTTGGGAGAAGTTAATTGAAAGAGGAAACACAACCATGGATGAGAAAAATTGGTCAAGGAATGAACAAAATTCATTACTGAAAGGTCTCATCTAATCTATTCTAACCGTCACCTATAAGGGTGGGGAAAATACTTCAAGTTGTCATGCCTATACAATTAGCTTTTCTTTCACAGCATTGTTAGCAAAACCATTATGAACTACAATTTTAATGAGGACAATATCTACAACAATTCGAAAGCCTCAACAAGAATATTTTTTACTAAAACTAAATCAACAACACATATACGATAAAAATATCATCACTCGTTCTAAAAGGCTGCAAAAGTGCTTAAATTCAACACATAGTTTGTTGATCAGCGTCGTTATTTAGAAGTAGCATTATCACAATGACGTGTTGGTGGCTAGACCTATCAAGGTTCATAGCCTAGCCATAATTGTGCAACCCATTATGTAAGTGATACACTATGTTTATAAACATTTAATGATATATTTAAGACTTACTAGATAAGCCTTACAGTGTGTCTATAACACATCTAGTGATATAATCAAGACTTACTATGGAAGCATTACATTAATTTTATAATACCATTAACGATATATTCAAGGCTTATTACATAAGCCTTACCTAATGTTTATCATACCTTTAACGATATATTCATGATTTAATCCTTACACTATGTTTTAACATAGGGAAGAGTCTAGGGTATAAACCACTAACTCCAAACCAACGGGATGGTTTTCAAGTCCCAAAGTAATTGAATTATGATATGGAACTTATGATCCACATAACTATATCGTTACGAACCTAACTAGTCCCCACTGGTTCACATTACAATTAAAATTTGGCCTTTATGGAAATCGAGAAGCATTTAAGGTTGGTGGTTATAGGATAATCTGAACTTAGGCTTAGGGTATTAAGTTTGTAGTATCCATTAATGGTGTTAGGTCACCATTACTCCTCCTGGTCTGAAGTTGCGGGAAATCCCCACTGTGGGCTTGCCACTTAAGTTGGCTTCACATGGTGTAGTGAGGGTCGTGTACTATTCAACCTTCCCCAAAATCGAGAGGCACAAAGTGCCATTACCCTCACAGTCATTCTATTTTGTTTTTTCCACTCTGTGTGTTTTATCGCCGCGATGGTAGACTTGCCCGACTCTGTGGTATCAAGATAACGATGCCACGATGGTAACCCTATCTGGCTCTCTCTGTGGTAGCAAGGTAACACAGGCCACACAGATACCCTTGTTCGGATATGTGGTAGCAAGTAGCAATACCGCGATGGTACTTGGTTCGGCTCTGTCGTAGCAAGTAGAAAATATGTGATGGTAACTGGTTCGACTTTGTGGTAGAAAGATAACAAAGGGCACAAGGTTAACTTATTCGGGTATGTAGCAGCAAGGAAGAAATGACCATTTTAGCCGATTGCTTTTACAGCGTAGCAACCACTGTTGCAAGTTCACCCTCGGCTAGTACAATGTAAGTCTTCCCTCTGAATATCTTAATCTCTGGAATCATCGTTATGGTACAATGATGTTTAAATAGGTTTGAAGGTAGTGTTTCTGTGTAAAAGGGTTTTCCTGAATAGTAGTTGCATGACTCCTTCCTTGTATTTCAGACGTCCTATGTATCGTGCATTTCTTTCTATTACGTATCCCCTCAACGATGATTCATGTTGTCATATACTATGCATATTGCACTCTCTGTGGAAAAAATCCTCTGTCTATGTAGAATTTGTGTTTTTTTTTTGTGGGATATTTCTCCGTCTACACAGAGTGCGTGTACTGTGCTTCTCCGTCTATGCAATAAATTCTCTGTGGATTTCCTCTCTGTCTGTGTAGAATGCATACTCTATGTTCCCCTGTCTATGCAATATATTTCTCTGAAAAAGGTCCCTCTATCTATGCAGAGTGCATGTTCATTTTATCTCTATCTGTACAATACTTTTCTCTGTGGAATGCCGCATGTTCATTGTTCTCTATCTATACCATACGTTTATGGAATTTCTATCTGTGTAAGGAAGATTATAATCGATAGTGTTAATCCTTTTTACTGTGTAACCTAAATCAGGTCATGGCCACGTAAAATTTCTTGTGACCTTAACTTCGGTTGTGCTCTTTAAATCTTTATACACTTAATATGTTTGTTACAATTTTTCTCATTTCCTCTGCACACTATGATTTTAGGGAAAACCCTTAATCGTTGAATGGTATACAATGCCTCCTTACACAAGGTTTGACTGGTTAAAAATAATCCTTTGCCTAGGAGTATCGTGCCCTACCTCCATTATACATCGCGGTTCGTTCTCTTTAATAAGATCGCCTCCTAGTGTCGTTGTGGTAATTTATGATTCAAGGCTTATTTAATTACATGGTTTGTATGACTCTTCAAATTGTTAATAGTAATTCCATGTCTAGGTTTTAAACTTGTGATTCTCATTCGTTGTAAGTATTACTCCTGTATGTGTAGAAAGTAGCTTTGTTTGAAACTTACCCTTGTGTATAACGTAGTTGTGATTAAAATAAAATGCTCCCACAATAGCTTCGGCCCTCAATCAATAGTTAAATTATTCTTTTCCAAAGTAATAATTGTCATTTATTGTAACTCATTTATTGTTTTATGTGGTATCCCTCTTTCTTTGTCGATCTTTTCTTTTATCAATATTGTAACCTATAGGATATAATGATCTATATTCTCAATTGAAGACTTTCTTATGATTTTTCTGTTTGCCCAATTAATAATTATTTTGCAAGTATATACACTGATGATGGGTCCCTGTTTGTCTTGCGAGGGAACCCATTAGGTGAACAACGCACCCACTTCCCTTCTCTGTCTTGGAATGGTGGGTTCGCAAGTTGTCTAGGATTCTCCTTATCAACATCGAAACCCAAGTTAAGTAATTTAATTCTTTACTTTGTTGCATATTTAATAATTTTGTAGATTAATAATTTACTAAAAATCATGTATTTGTTTATTGCAGGTTTGGGAGGCACCCCATACACTTGGCAAGGGATTGATCTTGTCCACAAAAGATATTTAGGTTCCATCTTCTTCCACGAGTCCTTGCGAGAGTTTGCAGACAGTTTTATGTGGTCCATTTATATTTTTGTTTCGCTTAGATAGGGAGTTCTTGTAATTTGACGAACTCAACTGTAACTTTGAACTATTGATGGTAATAAAGATATATACCATTTTTGTCAAAAGACTTGTACTCTACTATATCATATGTCTTTCTTTCATATTTGACAAAACATATGTTGGTATTGTTATTCTTTTGTTTGGCATAACAACAACAATTGTAAAGTACTCTTGTTTACGCTTATATATATATAACTATTTCATATATATAAACTATATTGTTAATAACATATTATATTGGAATTTTTATTCCTTTATTTTTCATAATAGAAACAAATATATGGTATTTTTGTTCATGCTTAGATATGTATGTATTCACACATATATATAACTATATTTTTAATAACAGACTACTACAACTAATTTACATAGTGGTAACCATATAAACTAAACTGGCTATATAGTGCTTTCAAACAGATTTGTTTATAAATGAAATAACAAAGATATGGTAACAATTGTATAAATACTAAACGACATTAGCATAGTACCAATTTTAAATACACACCTAAAAATACATATATGAAAAAGTTGATGTTCAGAAACAAGTGGAACAACCACGTTCCACCCAACCGTAGAACTAGAACAATCACAATCACTTGTCCTGATCAACCCCTAGCTTGATCATGAGTCCATAAGGGCAAACTGAATTATCCTCCTTAGCTACAACCACCATAAACAACTCAGAAAATTATTTTCCTCACACTAACAGTGTTCATAGCAGCAAACAATTTCTCAATTCCTCCAACATACTAAGTAGTGTTCTGCCTCCCACATATGTTCTATATATTCTTGTGCCTAGGTCTTTCATTCCTTTCCCTCCTTGGGGAAATTCCCGGATTTACAAATCCATAATTTTTAGGGGCTTCTAGTGGTCAAATTCAACTTCTGCCACTTGTAAAAATCAGTTGTGAGGTAACTCAAACCTATTACCCACTCATGGAGTCATGGTAAACTATTTTTAACCTCGTTGTTCCATTTGTCTTCCAACATTAAATTTATTAAAATTTTGTCTCATACATGTGTTCGATAAAAGAGGACAATTAGGAAAGTCAAATATTTTCCCAACAATCATAAAAAATTTAATTACATAATCCAAAATTCCAAATTCCAATTTTCCATAAATGGAAAATAATTTTCAAATACGAATTTTCCAAAAACGGAAATTTACTTCAAAATTCATTTAGAATTTAATTTTTATAAAATTTGAGGATATTACATCCTCTCCCCCTTAAGTACAACACTATCCTCAATATTCATTCCTCTCTCGGAATAGGGTTGGATAATATTTCAACATATCTTCTTTCAATTCCCAAGTGACCTCCTCAGGACTAAAGTGCTTCTGATGCACTTTTACCTAGATGATGGCTCTGTTCCATAGTATTGTTTCTTTCTTGTCTAGAATGAGCAAAGGTTCCACTTGGAACTCGCCTTATGGCTCCACCTGCACCATGTTCCAATCAATGATGTGAGTAGGATCATGGATTTACCTTTTTAATAATGAAACATGAAAAACATTATGAACTTTAAATTTGTAGGAAGTGCTAGTTGATATGCCATGGGTCTGATTCAAGTTAAGATATCGAAGGGGCCACAAAAACTTGGCGCCAACTTTGAACAATTTCCTAGCTTTAGAGAGCTCCTTCTTTCTTTGACTTTTAGATATACATGGTCCCCAATTTGAAATTCCCGACTTCTTCTTTTTAAATCTGCATAGCTTTTTTGTTGGTCTTGGGCCTCTTTTAAGTTTTGTTGTTCTCTTTTTACCATTCTCTCCATTTCCTGGAGAATTTCCGGTCCTACCATAATCATGTCAACCGGATTATCTCAGCTAATCGAGGTTGTGCATTTCCTTCCATATAATGCTTCGAAGGGAATCATCTTAGCTGATGTATGATAACCATTATTGTAAGAAAATTCAACTAAGTGTAGGTACTCCTCCCACTTAGTTGGTTTCGTCCTTACGTACATTCTCAACATGTATTCGATAATATGGT
>JZKD02S0370579.1:567036-612632 GCA_000966675.3 Picea glauca
GGGTAGAGTACATGCAAAATTTCACATTCGTGATCAAGCACATTTTGGGGACTGCGAACAAGGTGGCTGATGCTTTGAGCAGGAAATGCTTGTTGTTGCAGGAGTTCAAAGTCAAAACCTTGGGTTTTGAAAACTTAAAAGATATGTATGCAGGTGACGCAGACTTTGCAGAAGCATACGAGGAAGCCGAGAACCCAGTTCTCAGGGATAGGAGTCCGTGGATAGACTACCTGATCCAGGATGGATTGCTTTTTAAAGGCAACCAATTGTGCATTCCAGATTGCTCTATGAGAGAGAATTTGGTGAAAGAAAAACATAGCGGGGGCTTAGCAGGTCATTTTGGGCATGACAAAACGTTCGCCAAGCTAAGCGAATCATATTTTTGGCTGGGCATGCGTGCAGATGTTAAATGGTTTGTTGACAGGTGCAGGATATGTCAACATGCGAAAGGGAGAAAGCAGAACACAGGGTTCTATCAGCCTTTGCCCATACCCGAGAGGCCATGGGAGGCCATCATCATGGATTTTGTGTTGGGTTTACCGAGAACACAGTGAGGCGTTGATTCCATTTTCGTGGTGGTGGAAAGGTTCTCGAAGATGGCACATTTTATTCCATGTCATAAGACTAGCGATGCGACCCACATCGCGAATTTGTTTTTCAAAGAGATTGTGCGATTGCATGGATTGTCGAGAAGCATAGTCTCGGACAGAGATAAGAAGTCCGTAGGTCACTTCTGGAGGACGTTATGGAAGAAGCTGGGGACTGACTTGGCATTTAGTTCTGCCTACCATCCGCAGACTTATGGATAGATGGAAGTAGTCAACAGGAGCTTGGGAGACCTGTTGAGAAGCCTGGTGATGGAGCATCACAGCAGTTGGGATCAGATCCTACCACAGGCAGAATTCGCGTACAACGATTCGGTGAATCGAAGTACAGGTAAGAGCCCATTCCAAATTTTGTATGGAACGCAGCCGAGAGGAGTTTCTGAACTCAGGGAGTCAGAACAGGCTGAGACTAGCAGCGCGAGGGCTGAAGAATTCGCAGAGGCTATGCAAGAACTTCATGCAGAGGTGAAGCAGCGGCTGCAGAAATCGAATCAGGAATATAAGCACAGAGCCGATCAGAGAAAGAGGCAACTTCAGTTCAAAGTTGGAGACATGGTTCTAGCGCACTTGAGAAAATAAAGATTCCCAAGGGGAACATACAACAAGCTCAAGATGAAAAAGATCGGGCCGTGCCGAATCCTGAAGAAATTCGGGGAGAACGCGTACGAGCTTGAGTTGCCAGAGGGCATAGGGATATCTCCGATTTTCAATATTTTGGATTTATAACCCTACAAGGCTGATGAAGCAGACACTGGGACTGAGGAACCAGTGGTCCAGTGGCAGAAGCAATTGCTAGTTGCACAGAAGCCTGAGATGGAGTGCATACTGGACAAAAGAGTTGGGAGAAAAACCAGGAGAAAGCAATATTTTGAATACCTGGTGAAATGGAAGAACCACCCAGTGGAGGATGCCAGCTGGGAGACAGAAGCAGTGATTTTGAAACATGGGCAGACTGTACAGGAGCTCATGAGCAGGAGCCCATGAAATCTTTTGAGCCGAGGAGTATGATGCAGGAGCATCTACGACCTCATCAAGCGAGCCAGCGCGTGGAAAGAATGTACAGCTGGACAAGCCAACAAACTCCAGATTTTGAATTCTACCTTGGTATTGTTGCGCCGCCGTTTAACTAAAGGCATTCAAAGACGAGCGCACTTGTATTATGTTATAGATAGGAAGGCATTTAATACAATTAAGGCTGGTAGATAGAAATTAATTGTAGATTAGACAGTTTTAGCTTTCGAGAGGGAAAACAGAGTATAGACACCCTCCCTTGTATCATTGTAAATTAACATTCATTCAACATTAGCATTGGGAGGAAGAAGAACAGAGCAGAGAGTTTGTGAAGAAACCTCCATGTACAGATATTGAATTAATATAAAAAAAAAAGCTTGATTCAATTCCATGGACGTGTTTGATCTCTGTGTGTTGTTGATATTATGCTTTTGCATGCTTGCCTCCTTTTATGCTTATCTTCTATATGCTGCATATGTGATTGTGTATCAGGTTCGTAACTTGAGAGAATGAGTTTCAATTGTTTCTTTTCTTGAGCTAGGAGATTCCTGCATAGAGGCAGTCGAATTCCTCCGCATAGAGTGCGTCGAGGAGGCTAAGCAGTTAAAATTTTGGGTTCTCTTTCGCTCAGAGCCATGTTGGGTCATTCGAGCTGTGCAGGTGAGTGCAGGTCGGATTGAGAATCTCAGTGGCAAGTTTGAGAAGGGAAAGGTCGAGGCTGTAGCGCGCACGAGTGCACAGGGCCCAGAAGATTTCATCATTGTTGGAAGTGATTGAAGACCGAGCACAGGGGGCGTGTTCGAGAAACCCTTGAAGGAGAAGAAGGAAAAGAGCTCAGGAGGGATAGTTCCTTCGTTTCATTGAGGGAACCGAATCCAGTGAAGTTGCACAGGGCGAAGGTGGTGGAAGTGCAGAACTCTTCAAGAGGAAGAGAATCGACGACTTGAACTTCTTGGAGAGGATTAACCTTCAAGTGCAGAAGAACCATTGCCACCGAGTATCGACATATCGGGGTTGGCGAGTGCAAGAATCGCATGCACATTGAAATCACGAGTCGCGATTCCCTGATTTGATCGAAGCCATTGATCATCAGAGGGACAGGTGGCACGAGATCCCAAGGAGTCGGGATTCGGTACTTCAGTGTTTTTGAGGTCGAAGGGAGCACGGAGAGACAGCGAAGTTCTGAGTCGCGACGGGTCCCACGGAGATTGTGTGGGGTATAACACGTGGCATCGGTACCTCGGTACTCGGAACTCTGAAATACAAGGGCTCGGCATCGCGAGCAGCGATACTCCGAGATTGACTGTTGACTATCGGGGATCGGGGTTTTGGTGTTTGATTGCGCGAGGACAGCGCTGCAAGCCTCGCGATATCGCAAGACCTAAACTCCCGATATGCGAAGGGGAGGTTGCCGAGAAGACTGTGGGTACAGAACTCCCGAGAGAGTTGGAAGAGCATTTGACTCTTCGGGCCGTGGAGAAAAAGAAGGTCCTGGAGAGAGCGACTGCCCACCGAGGGGATTTGCGTCACCATGCTTCAGCCTCCTCACCAGTGTCTGATTCTCCATCAAAGGTGGAAGGCTTTATTTTCTTGAATTCACCTTCCAGGTGGTCCACTTGTTTTCATTTTCTTTCTGTAGATGCTTTGTTTTCTGTCATGTGCGTGTCTTTGGAAGAAATACCCTTTTTTTTTGTTTCATGACCGTAATTATTAGAGGACGTTTTGTTGACCTCTTCCTCTTTTTCATTGTTCTTTGGAATTTTATTTGTTAATATATTGTGTAGCAACATTTCATTTATTTCCAACTGATCTTCTTGTGCTTTCTTCATCTTTTCACTATATGCTTTAAATGATTTTAATTCTATGATGAGGTTCTGCATCGTTTCCAAGACTTAAGTGGTTGAACTTCCTTCATTGTTATGCTCTGGGTCTCTAGGAAGTTATTGGTTTCAATTCCCTTCAAGTCTGCCTCCTTCCTCATTCTATGCTGACATTTTCACAAGAGACAAATTGTTTTTCTATTTGTAACAATAAATGTGTTTGTTAGATATTCTTCAGGGAAACAAAAAAAATTTCAGTGTTTCCCTGAGGTCCAAGCACTGTAACCTACAACTCTGATACCATATACAATGTACCCCAAATTTCACAAATTTTTTTTTTTTTAATGGGGCAAACTAATTTCTATTATGTACGACAATTGTTCATGTCTCAAGCCATTAATTAACTACCTGGTAAGTGTAACATTATCATCAATCATTATAGAAGGCTGCAAGAGTGCTTAAGTTCAACACATCGTTTGCTGATAAGAATCGTTTTTTAGAAGTAACATTATCACACTAATGTGTTGGTGGCTAGAACTATCAAGGTCCATAGCCTAGCAATAATTATGCAACCCATTATGCAAGTGATACATTATGTTTTTAAACATTTAACGATATATTTAAGACTTACTAGATAAGCCAAGTACACTATGTCTATAACACATCTAGTGATATAATCAAGACTTACTATGGAAGCCTTACATTAAGTTTATAAAGCCATTAACGACATATTCAAGGCTTATTACATAGTCCTTACCTTATGTTTATCATACCTTTAACGATATACTCATGATTTAATCCTTACACTATGTTTTAACATAGGAAATAGTCTAGGTTTTAAACCATTAACTCCAAACCAACACGTTGGTTGTCATGTCCCAAAGTAATTGAATTATGATATGGAACTTACGATCCAAATAACTATATAGTTACGACCCTAATGATTCCCCACTAGTTCTCATTACAATTAAAATTTGGCCTTGATGGAAATCGAGAAGCATTTAAGGTTGGTGGTTATAAGACGGTACGAACCTAGGCTTAGGGTATTAAGTTGGTTGTATCCATTAATGATGTTAGGCCACCATTACTCCTTCTGGCCTGAAATTGCAGGGAAATCCCCACTCTGGGTTCGCCACTTAAGATGGCTTCACATGGTGTAGTGAGGGTGGAGTACTATTCAACCTTCCCCAAAATCGAGAGGCACGAAGTGCCATTACCTTCACAGTCATTCTATTTTTTTTTTGTCACTCTGTGTGTTTTACAACCATGATGGTAGACTTTCTCGGTTTTGTGGTAGCAAGGTAACGATGTCGCGATGGTAACCTTATTCCCCTCTCTCTGTGGTAGCAAGGTAGCACATGCCACGAAGATATCCTTGTTTGGCTCTATGGTAGAAAGTAGCAATACCGCGATGGTACCTAGTTCGGATTTATGGTAGCAAGTAGCAATGCTAGGATGGTAACTAGTTCAGCTCTGTGGTATCATGATAACAAAGGGAATGAGATTAACTTGTTCGGGTCTGTAGCAATGAGGAGGAAATGGCCATTTTAGCTGCTCCCTTTTATGACGTAGCAGCCACTGTTGCAAGTTCATCCTCAGTTAGTACATGGTAAGTCTTCCCTTTGAATATGTTATTCTCTAGAATCATCGTTATGGTATAATGGTGTTTAAATGGGTTTGAAGGTAGTGTTTCTGTGTAAAAGGGTTTGCCCGAACAGTAGTTGCATGGCTCCTTCCTTGTATTTCAGACGTCCTCTTTATCGAGCCTTCCTTTCTATTATGTATCCACTCAACGATTATTCACGGTGTTGTCCTATACTACGCATATTGCACTCTTTGTGGAAACAATCCTTTGTCTATGTAGCATTTGTCTTTTTTTTTGTGGGATATCTCTCCGTCTACACAGAGTGTGTGTACTGTACTTCTCTGTCTACGCAATATATTCTATGTGGATTTCCTCTCTGTCTCTGTAGAATGCATACTCTCTTTTCCTTTGTCTATGAAAAATATTTCTCTCAAAAAGGTCCCTCTATCTATGTAGAGTGCATGTTAATTTTATCTTTGTATGTATAGTACTTTTCTTCATTGAATGTCGTGTGTTCATTGTTCTCTATCTATACCATACGTTTATGGAATTTCTCTCTGTTTAAGGAAGATTATAATCGACAATGTTAAGCCTTTTTACTGCATAACCTAAGTCAGGTCGTGGCCAGGTAAAATTTCTTGTGACCTTAACTTCGGTCATGATCTTTAAATCTTTATACACTTAATAGTTTTGTTACAGGTTTTCTCATTTACTCTGCACACTCTGATTTTAGGTAAAACCCTTAATTGTTGAATGGTATACTGTGCGTCCTTACACAAGGTTTGACTGGTTAAAAATAATCCTTTGCCGAGGAGGATCGTGCGCTATCTCCATTATACATCACGATTTGTGCTCTTGAATAATATCTTGAGGAATTTGGGTACAAACCATACACAATCCTTGAGGATCCTCTGTTCCTTCGACAACTCTGTTCGAACCCTACAGGATACTCTTGTTTTTTTAAACCCAGATTTAATTTCATATTTATTTTAATAAATATTTAATGAATCCTTCACATACCCAGATCGTCTCCTAGCGTCACTATGGTAATTTCCAATTCAAGGCTTCTTTAATTACATAGTTTGTATGACTGTCCAAATTGTCAATAGTAATTCTATGTCTAGGTTTTATACTTGTGATTCTCATTCGTTGTAAGTATTACTCATGTATGTGCATACTGTAGCTTTATTTAAAATCACCCTTGTTTATAACATAGATGTGATTAAAGTAAAATGCTCCCATGGTAACTTCGACCCTCAATCAATAGTTAAATTACTCTTTTCCAAAGTAATAATTGCCAGTTATTATAACTCATTTATTATTTTCTGTGGTATCCCTTTTTCTTTGTCGATCTTTTACTTTATCAATATTGTAACCTACATGATATTAGGATCTCTCTTCTCAATTGAATACTTTCTTATGAGTTTTTTGTTTGCGCAATTAATAATTATTTCACAAGTATATACACTGATGATGGATCCATGTTTTTCTTGCGAGGGAACCCATGAGGTGAAAAACACACCCACTTCCCTTCTCTGTCTTGGATTGGTGGCTTCGCGATTTAGCGAGGATGCTCCATATAAACATTGAAACCCAAGCTAAGTAATTTAATTCTTTACTTTGTTGCATATTTAATAATTATGTTCATTAATAATTTACTAAAAAACATTTATATGTTTGTTACAGGTTTGGGAGGCACCCCATACATTTGGCGAGCCACTCAACATGTCCACAAAATATATTCGGGTTCCATCTTCTTCCACCATTCCTTGTGATAATTCGTGGATAGTTTTATGTAGTCCGTTTATATTTTTGTTTCTCTTAGATATGAAGTTCTGGTAATTTGAGGAACTCGATTGTAACTTTGAACTATTGATGGTAATAAATATGTATACCATTTTTGTCAAAAGACTTGTACTCTACTCTATCATGTGTCTTTCTTTCATATTTGAAAAAACATATGTTGGGACTGTTATTCTTGTGTTTCGCATAACAACAACAATTGTAAATTAGTCTTGTTTACGCTTATATATATAGCTATTTCATATATATAAACTATACCATAAATAACATATTATATTGGAACTGTTATTCCTTTATTTGTCATAACAACAACAAATATATGGTATTTTTTTTTATGCTCATATATGTATGTATTCACATATATATAAAATTATGTTGTTAATAACAACCTACTACAACTACTTTACATAGTGGTAACCATATCAATTAAAATGGATATGCATTGCTTTCAAAGAGATTTTTTTATAAATGCAATAACAAAGATATGGTAACAATTGTATAAATACTAAACGGCATTAGCATAGTACCAATTTTAAATACACAGCTGAAAATACATATATGAAAAAGCTGATGCTGGGAAACAAATGGAACAACCACATTCCACCCAACCGTAGAACAAAACAACCACAATCACTTGTCTTGATCACCCCCTATCTTGACCATGAGTCCAGAAGGGAAAACTGAATTATCCTCCTTAGCTATAGCCACCATCAACAACTCAAAAAATTATTTTCCTCACACTAACAGTGCTCATAGCAGCAAACTATTTCTCAATTCCTCCAACATACTAAGCAGTGTCCTGCCTCCCACATATGTTCTATATTTTCTTGTGCCTAGGTCTTTCATTCCTTTCCCTCCTTGGGGAAATTCACAACTTTATAAATCCCTGATTTTTAGGGGCTTCTAGTGGTCAAACTGATCTTCTTCCACTTGTAAAAATCAGCCCTAAGGTAACTCAAACATGTTCCCCACTCATGGGGCCATGGTCAACTATTTTTAACCTGGTTGTTCCATTTGTCTTCCAACAATAAATTTATTAAAATTTTGTCTCATACATGTGTCCAATAAAAGAGGACAATTGGGAAAGTCAAATCTTTGCCCAACAGTCATAAAAAAATTAATTACATAATCCAAAATTCCAAATTTAGATTTTCCATAAATGGGAAATAATTTCCATATCCGAATTTTCAAAAAACGGAAATTTATTTCAAAATTCATTTAGAATTTAATTTTTGTAAAATTTCAGGATATTACAAACAATTTATCCATATAAAATCAGAATACCCATTATCTAATGCACGACAAAATTCTATATAAACAAGGACCATTGATGAAGGTCTCAAATAACTGTTCTTGACAAGATATTAACACATATATATATATATATATATATATATATATATATATAAGAATAGTCCATATGTCAACGATCAATTGATTTTGCAAAATTACTACACTGCAAGGATCTAGTACACCAGAAATCAACAATATACACATAAAATATCGTATCCAAGATGGCTGAAAGATGATGATTATTCCACTTGAACACAAATTTGTGAAATTCCTTCCTTAAGATTTTTAACCAAAGAATTCACTGTTACCTCCCAACCAACATTATGGGTACTCTTCTCCCCCCTTCTCCCCCCGAGCCGCAAAGGGGCCACACAAAAAAACCAGAAAATCAATAGCGCCAAAAATTCCTCTCAAGGAAGAGCTTCCACTCCAATTTTGGAACCCAACTTTCACAAGTAAAACGATTTCAAGAAAAATTTGGCAGCATCATAGTACTAAAAAAAAGTCCCCTTCTCCCTTTTTCTCAATTCTTTTATAGAACAATCCTCAATGACACATATCCCCATGCATAATTACTAATTTTTTTATAATTTAATTAAAGGATTATTCACCCACTACATGTGTCACACACCCATCAAGTTTCACATGTTAATTCTCCTTTATTTTATTTATTTAGGCCATTTCCCTCACTTTCCCCAATTTGTTCCTATTTTTTCTCTTAGTTGTCCCTTAGTTCCCCAATGCCTCATTTAATTTATGTCCCCTAACTAGATCTTAGTTTGAGTTGGATTAGGAGTCTTGTTTTAGTTAGGATTAGTGGGAGATTCACTCAAGATGTTACTCTATGTGGACACCCTATCCTCTCATGTTTTAATTTCTTTTTGTTTAAAATCCCCTTTTATTATTTTCATGTACACATGTGCATTTACTCAACCTTTAATTCGTGTTCCCTCTTTTCCTAAAGTTTGACTAAATCTCAATTCCTTTAACTTATTTCATGATTTATTTAATTATATTTTTATTGTTAGACTTATACTTAGACTTAGGTTTAGACTCTTGCTAATTTCTTGTTTATAATTAAATAATCATTTACGTGCTCATTTATAACAAGTCTAAGTATTTTATTTTGTTTTCAAGGCCTTCTAGATTTTTATTTACTCATAATAAGTTACGCGACGCACCCTTCAAGATGCACCTCCATGCTCCAAGAGTTCCACATGTCTTTGACTAGTTTTGGAAGTTTGTTTGACACTTATAGTCAACACTCCACTTGGTCGACCTTGTGAGAGAATAATTGCTTCTAAGGAATAAGGATTCTACCTTATAGCACACCCCTTAGATTTCCTCGTGAGCGACTGTCTTAGTCTACCCTCACAACATCATGGACCTCTAGAACTAGGTAATCATTAACCTACGGTTTAGGTCGCGGTGGGAGTGCCAGTAGGCTGTGACAGGGACACTTCCACACCTCCCCCTCAAATGTTTGGTTTGTGTGCATGACCACTTTGCTCCTTATGTGAGTTAGATTAGCAAGCATCGTCAAGCCTCCATCCACTGACAAGAACATTGTCAATAAACCATATACATAACATCCATACTAAAATCATCATATAAATCACATGCATGTAAATCAAATACTCAAACCAAAAACAAGTCCACTCCCTGACTCAATCTTGAATCCAAGGAAGGTCATTGATGCTATCATAATAATCAACCTGTCATGTATCTTGCACACTCAGAGAAACTCATCAATAATACTTGTAAATATACATGCATCTAAAAATTATCATATAATCTCCATGACATCGTAATGTAACTCCAAATCAAAACATAATCATAATTTTTCATAACCAGATCACTTGCTCGCAAGTCTCCTCAAAGAATAAGTCAGTAAAAATGTGCTCAGTGGAACTGGATGTTACATATCATGATGTGTTATATTTGTTGAATGAGTGATGAATATATAATAAAGAACATTGGTCATTTCCATTTCCCATCCATTATTTCATTTTGCAAAAATACAAATCCCTCATCAATCCCAAAACATTTCATTTTTCCCCATGTTCTCTTATTATAAATATGTAATGGTTCAAGGGATTTAAAAGAGGAAAATTTTGGATGAAGAGTAAAAACATAATGGTTGTAATTTGTAGATGATAAAATGGATGATGTGAGTGTAAAGGATTTATTGGGATTAAATATTCATTTTTTTTTATAGAACAATATTTATATTTTTTTCTCCTATCATGAAATCACTTTACATTCATTACAATTCCTCCTGTATTCCCAATATCATTGTAATTCCCTATTATAATGTATTATGGATCAAGTTGGAAAGTGTTTATGGTTATTTTGTGCAGAATTACAAATGGATTGCATGTGCTCTTGTTTGTGAATGAAAAGAGCCAATATTTCAGTTTTGTTTTAGGTAGTGTGTTTGATAATAGATTAGTCATTTTAATTCATACTATAATTGGTTTTTTCTTTTAGATATGATATTTTTTAGTAGGGGTAGTCATGGAAGAGGAGGAAATGGGGGCAGGAACAATTTCTAGCAAAGAGGTCATAAAAGGCCATGATTTTCTATTCACTTTGATGTTGACCCTCAATAACTAAATCAATTATTTCAAGTTGGGTTTTTCAACTTGGTTGGACAAGGATCTTTACAACCTCACCCTAGGCCTGAGAGACCCCCTTTTCAACCTTGATAGATTCTATCAAATGTCCATGTCCTTTCCCATGTCTCTCTTCAACTTTAAGTACCCATCAATGATGCATGGCAAGAAATTGTCCATCAACCTATAATTCACAACCATGGTTGTCCTAATGTCTCATTACCATTACCTTTTTCACCACCGTTGAATCAACATGCTCAATTTTATCATGTCATCTCTCTCTTCCAATCTTCTCATGCGAACAAGAAATTGAAGACGGTAGTCCCTGATCTTCCGATGAATAAAGGCAAGAAAGTGGCTTCTCCCTCCAAGTCCTCTGAGGAGTCTTCAGATTCGATCACTTATCATGCCCATAATAATGATGCACAATCCCAAGTTATTAGTGAAATTCATCCCCAAGGTTCAAATCATCCCCTTGTTGCAAAAGTTCAGTCAACAGATAAATCAGAGAAAATAGCAAGTGGTGAGAAGAAGCACTTAGAAAACTACCTTTCATAGTAAATATGGATTTTAATTGTTACGGCAATTTTTTTGGACAGTTTTTATTATGTTTCATGGATGGATATTCTGTTTTATTTTGGGAAACATGAATACATATATATTTTTGGACAACCAACATGTTTTATGGATGACAAAACATTATATATATATATATATATATATATATGATTTTGGGAGATACAAAGGAAATTTTAAATACATATTGCATGGATTTTGATGGATGGAATATTTCAATTAAATGATGGAGTAACAAGGAGGGAGTCATAATTAAAAGGATTTTTTGTTAAGAGAATAGTGAAGGGGTCCCACCTATTAGTTACTATTGAATATACCATTATTATTTATTATCACTTGTCTCAAATTTGTGTTAAGTTAATTAACTCTTAACTAAAAAGGTAGTTGGAACTACAACAACCTCTTTTGGAAGAGATAAAATCTCATTACAAAGAAAGAGAGAAGGGAGAGAGAGAAAGGAAATAATTTTCGGATATAAGGTATGCTCTTATACTTGTGAGATTACAATTTTCATTCATTCTAATTTTTCTAGAAATATTAACCATGTTGTTGACAACATGGTCTTATTAAAGGTAGCAGGATTCAAATATTGATTCATATACTTCAACATCTTGTTATATAAAGGTGGATCATTTATCTTAGGAAGTCTGTGTATTCTGATTTGTTTGTGGATTAATTTCCATGACTGATAAAGAATATTTTTCAAAGTCAATAAATGATGCTGATGTGGAAAATATGATAAATAATTTTAGTCTCAATCCTTTATTGTTGTCAAAGTCTTATGTATGGTGACCATCAGAGGCTTCTAAATATGATCTTGGTCCATGTCCTCACGGGGATTTGAAAAGAGGATTATTTTTTGTAATTCAGAATGAAATGAATAAAAATTGGATCAGATTTTGTCTCACTTGTGTACTATTATGTTCCTTTTTCGTATTGATATCTCAATTATTTCTTTTTCTTATACACAATAAATATATTTTTCCCTTTTTTTTTACTTCCTCCTTTTGCACAGTTAAATAATAAAAAAAAGATCATCATTGGTTCCTAGTATTTATTACTTGTGAATCAAATGATTTTGCGTTTAAGGCTATAAACCCCGGGTGATATTCCAAACTATATTAATCTAGCCAAGTAATACTCTAAAATGATTGAGTAAGGTACTTCATACCTTTTCCTAAAAAACAAGTAGCATTAACCCAAAATAACTCAGAGTAAAATGCACAAAACTATATCAACATTTAACATGAATAAACATAACTAATAAGAACATTTATCTTAGAAAATATGTGACTCACTACATAGGATGGATGTTCCTCCCAACCGTATACTTACTTTTCTAGTTCTCAACAACAAGACACCCCCTGAGTTTGGGCTATGAATCCATAGGAGATGGTCGTCCCTAAGGCTGGTTAATGTCCCCTTAACAATAATCAATTTCCAACAGCTAATTATAGTTCACCAACTTTCTTCCCCACAACCTACACAACCAAAGGGATGGAATATCCCTTCACTTATCACATTCACTCAGGTGTTTCTACTCCCCTCTAGGGATTTCATCATAGGTTGGACAGGAAATGTCTTTGTTGGCAACTCAAGAATTATAGAGTTGCAATGGGAATTCACAATGCAGCAAAACACTTGCTTCCCTTGAAACTTTTCGAACATGATCTTTCTCATAGGCCCGTAGCCTCTCTTCCCATAAAATTGCATCTCCAACCAACTACCAAACGTTCCTACAATAGTTTCCTTTAATTTTAAACACTCCAAGGCCTCTTGTTGTATAGAAATATCCATCTAAAAACTGCTCTACATGTGAAAAAGGTTAATTTGTAATTCTACCCCCTCTCCTCATATGAATTTCCTCTCTTTCTATTTCTCACTTAAATTACACTCTTCCCCAAGTTGATTTTACTCAACCCCCATGCTGTCAATAACTATGGGATGTGACTTTTGACACCCACCCTTTTACATGAATTCAATGATTGGGCTCTAGAACACTCAACCAGAAAATGGAAGGTTCATAGTAAGGAAAATTTAGAAATAAATGGATTTGAGCTTAATAGACATGGGTAAAATCTCCCCCTTGGACCCCTTCCCTCTCTTATGGAATCTAAGCCCCCAAATATCCATTGGTGTCCATCTGTAGTTGGCAATACATTTTTTTTATTATACTCAATTGATGTCATTTACATATCACATCAATTGGCCATCATCCATACATTACATTTACAATATACATTGTTAGTTTAGGTTTTGAAAATGAGGATGTTACATTCCCCCCCTACAATTTGCATTGTTCTTAATGCACACTACCATACAATTTACACATTGACATATATAAAAAAATAGTACATCAAAATACTTGATAAATTTGCAACTTAATGACTCACAAAAAAATTCCAACCAATAACTTTGTTTTTCCCTCAACCTGCATATTAGTTGGACAGGAAATCTCACATTTGTGGCTCTAGGAATTCCAGCTGCCAAAATGGAGTCTTCATTTGCTTATGTACAAATGTACATTCAATTTTCTTCAAAATTTGAAAAAATTTATGGGTATGCTTCCTGCATGGCTTCCTTGTGCTCCCACATAGCATATTCAGGACCATAGAAGGTCCATTGAAAATTTACCAATACAATGGATTTGTTCCTTATTAATTTGAAATTTGGGTCTAGGATGTGCACTGGTTGCACCCAGAAGTCTACTTCGTGTTCCACCTGGATCACATTCCAATCAACCACATGATGAGTATCATGTACATATATTTTTAATAAATATTCATGGAAAACATTATGAATTCTCATGGATGCAGGTAATGATAGCATGTATGCAATTATTCCTATCTTTTCTAAGATCTCAAAAGGCCCACAATATCTCGCTTCCAACTTTGGGAAAATTCCTAATTTCAATGAGCCTCTCTTGGAATTAACTTTTAAAATCACATGCTCTCTCACTTTGAACTCCCTATGTGTTCTTATTTTATCGGCATAAATCTTCTACCTTATGTTTACCATATGTTCTTCCATTTCCTTGAACAATTCTGGCCCAATCACGGCTCCATCTATTGTGTTATCCTAACTTAATGGTGTGTTGCATTTTCTCCCATACAGTACTTCAAATGGGCCCATCTTCAATGATTCTTGACACTTTTTATTGTAATAAAAATCCACTAAATGGATATAGTCCTACCACCTAGAATCCTTTTTTATTACATACATTCTCAACACATATTCAATTATCTATTAATTATCTTTGTTTTCCCATTTTACTCTAGGTGATATGATGTACTAAACTTCAAATTGGTCTCAAATCCTTCAAATAACCCCTTCCAAAAATTGGAAGTGAACTTGGGATCTTGGTGCAACATTATTGCCTTAGGCACATCATGTAACCTAGAAATTTCTCTTATATAATTTTTTGCAATATTGGCTTCCTTATGAGTTACGTTCACTGGAATGAAATGTACAGCTTTTGTAAGCTTGTCCACCACTACCATGATGGAATCATGTTTTGTTTTTGTCCTAGGAAATTAGGTAATGCAATCAATAGTAAAAAATTCCATTTTCCATTCAGGAATAGGTAACGGATACAACAATCTGATTAGATGTTTATGCTCATCGTTTACCTTCTAAAATTCCATGCATATGGCCAAATAATCAATGACATATCTCTTCATACTAGGTAAAAAAATGGCCTCTTACAGTTGTAATAGTTTTCCGGTATCATGGATGTCGCGTGTATGGTAGTACAATGTGCATGTCCTTTAAAACATAATTTCCTAATTCCTGAGAAGTGGGAATATAAACCTTGTTCTGAAATAAGAGGATTCCATCCTCTTATAGATTGTAACTATTATATTTTTGTTGTAAATTATTATGTTGTAGGCTTTCTTCAACCTTCACATAATGTTTGTATGTTGTTACAACCTCTAGAATTCTATCTTTTAAAACTATTAAATACATACCAATGGTTGTAGCATGCATTTTGTGCACCCTTATGTTGAGTGCATCAAGCACCTTATTCTCTTTTCCCTTTATTTATTTTTATATCAAATTCATATTCATTGAGAAATTCCAACCATCTATTTTGTATAGCGTTTAATATTGGTTGTTCAAACAAATATTTCAGACCACTATGGTCTATCCTCAATTAATTTTTTTTTCCCATGAGGTAATCACCTCACATTCGTAAGGCATGTACTATGTCTTCCAAATCTAATTCATGTGTGGCATAATTTATTTCATTATCCTTCATGTTTCTTAACTCATAACAAATTACATGCCCATTTTGTGTAAGGACTCCACCAATCCCATCTTTGCATGCATCTGTTCACACAAAAAAATCCTCATATGGATCTGCAACCTTTGAAAAAGGTGCACTAATTAATAAATCATTTAGGAACTAGAAATTTTATTCACACGTAGCACTCCATTAAAAACTTACTCCTTTATTTTTCAAAGATGTTATTGGGTGTGCAATCTTGGAGAGTCACATAATGAATATTTATTAGTACCCAACTAGACCCATAATGGATATAACCTTTTAAATGTTTGTTGGCACTTACCAACTTATGATTGGTTCAATATTTTTCAGATCCATTGTTATTCCATTTTATGATACAAGTAATGGATCTACCTTTGATAAAAGGTGAATTTACTCAACCTGGAGTACAATTGGTGATCTCTCAATACTTATAGAAACATCCTCAATTTTTTCGCATGCTCCTCCTCCATCTTGCAATATATAAGAATATCATTCAAGAATACCATGAAAAAATTATCTAGGAAATCTCTAAATACCCCATTCATTCGACACATAAATGAAGTTGGTGCATTTGTCAATCCAAAAGGCACCACTACAAATTCATAGTGTCCATACCTTGTCGTAAAGATTGTTTTTCTAGTATCTTATTATTTGATGCTAACTTGATGGTTAATGGATATCAAATCAATCTTGGAAAATATTTCTTCTCCTTAAAGGTAAACGAAAAGATTATCAATCATTGGAAAAGGATACTTGTTCTTGATTGTAACCTTGTTCAGTTGTCTAAAATTGATACAGAACCTCAATGTTCAATATTTTTGTTGAGAAAAAGAACTAGGGCACCCCAAGGAGAAACACTTGGGCGTATGTACACCTTTTTCAAAAAATCTTCTAGTTGCATTTGCAACTCTTTTAGCTTCGGTGTGCTCATTCTGTAGGGAGTTTTGGACACTAGGTAAACTCCAGGCATTAAATCAATCGAGAAATCTATATCTACCTTTGGTTAAAATATTGACAACTCTTCAAACAAGTCTTCGTACTCTTTCAAGACTAGATAATATTTAATATTTGGATCCTTATCCTTCATTGGCTCTTCCATATGGGTTGCATATATCTCACACCATTTTCTAAAAATTATTTTTAGTTTCAATTCTAAAATCTATCAAACAGATATAGGCCTTGGAATACCTTGCACTATCCTTGAATTCCCTTCCTCATCAAGACATGTGAAATCCTTGTTATAACAATATAAGACAACATGATGCTTTTCTAGCCAGTCCATACCAATCAAGAAGTCATAAGACCCAAGTGATATGATGTTCAAATATTCCTTAGTGTTGATTCCATTCATGTTTACTATGTAATCTTTAAAGATCTCGCTAATTGTTCTCTTGGTTCCAGTAGTTAGCTAAAATAACCAAGACTTTTCATTCTTCCATTTCTTCAATTTAAATATTTCAACTAGATTTGGATCTATATAGCCATGACTATCTCTAAGGTCAATAAAAATATCTATGGGATGATTATTAATATTACCTTCCACTTCAATCATGTAAGATTTATAGTTTTCTTGTCTATTCTCCAAGGATGCATATATCCTTCGCACGCTTCTACCACTGTCCTCTATTATCTCCTCTTGCAGGATGTTATGCATAGTCTTAAGTTTATCTCCTTGGTGAGGACAATATTTATACATGTGATCTAATTCACATCCCTAACACTTTATGGACTATTGTCTTGGTCTCTTTCCTAAGAAATCTGTCATTTGTTTATCACCTTGAAATGGTTTCCATTGTTGATATATTGTTCCTTATGAAAGTTGGATTGAATCTTTTGTTCCTTTGATCCAACTTTCTTTTCTTCGTGTCAACCCAATCCTTTTGAAAAGTTGGCCTTCATCTGTTATACTTATATAAATACTTAGCTTTCCTTATGGCTTCTTCCAAACTCCCGGGATCATCAAACTGAATTATATCCTTGTAGAAGGATGGAATTCCTCTCAAGAGCCTTTGAGTTTTGACCTTCTCATCTCTGATTAAACTCACATACCTAAGAATTTTAAATAATTTCCTCTCATATTAATATATGGTAATTCTCCCATGTTTCATTTTAAATAACTCTTGCATATTCTTTTCATAATATTGCTCTAACAAGTACTGTTGATAAAAATATTTCTTGAATTGCTTCCAATCATAGTGCTTAACCTGCTTAAGTCGATACCACCACATAGATGTATTTACTTGAAGGTGGTATGCTACAACTCGGGCTTGTACATTGGATGAGTAATCATGGAACTAGAAATATTTACTCATTCCCAACAACCATGTTTCTACATCTCCTTTCTTTTTCTCTCCATCAAATGAGGGTGCCTTGATTTTCCTCATCTTCCCTTGCAAGCTATCTGACCCATGTATCCTCGTCTAATGTCTGAAAGGAGACATAATTGGGCTCCTTTCTGACCTTGAATGTTCATATCTTCTTTTGTTAAAGTTACCTGAAGAATGACGATGTTGATGTATGCTAAAACTCCTTGATTGTTTAACCCCTCCATGATCATCACTCTTATCATGAGATGTCGATGCTTCTAATTCCTTGGAACTAGCTTCATGTTTTGTACTAGAATATTTGTTAACTTAATTCTACATCATATTCAGGCTCTGAAGTATCTCCTCCTAAGATTTCATGATCATTTCATTATCGACCCTATGGCTCTTCACTTTTCTTTGCAAGCTCCTCATAGTTATAGGCTCCTACGTGTCTCTTCTTCCATTGGAATATCTCTCAACATTACCCATGTTGACATGTAGACCTATGATCTCTTCTTTGTGGTTGTAATACCCTAGTGCTTCATCCATATCTCTAGTTCACATATAGAAACTAAATTATGTTTTTTTTTACCTCTAATTCTACAAGAATGTGCATGCAATAATTGTTGTTAGAATTAAGCACATTGAAAAAATATTTATTAATTAGATTATAGGTAATTTTTCATTTAAAATTATAAAAATATAAATTCACTATTCCAAATTCTGAGATAATATATGGCTTCTCATCCTCAATACCTTTTCAAAAACTGTTTGTTTTCTCAAATATGAACCCCAAGCTAAAACTTATGGTCTCTGTAAGTTTAGATTGTTTTCTAAGTTTACCCCTGTATGTTACATGTGTCCTCTTTCTCTTCTTGTACATATTTACATACCCATCGAAAATTTGGCTTCATAATTGTCTTCTATGGTCCATAATCCCTCTATATAATACTTGTATGCCCCAAACAAACATTTGAGAAAGGATTTATGTCATCTGGAAGTAAACTAGTGATGAAAATATACACTTAATTGTTATAGTCGTAACTTTCTAACACGAGCTTTGTTTTGTGTCCAAGATAGCTTGTTGGAAATATCTCATTGATTTCTTTTATATGAGATGTAGGGATTGTTGGGTTGTTATATTATTTGCAGTGAAAGTCAAGGTGTATCAATTGAGAGTCAAAGTCAAAGTCAAAGTCAACCCGACCATGCTATGGAATGAGAGGATGGGACACATTGGAGAGAAAGGACTTCAATCTATACATAACAAAGCTATGTTCAAAGAATTTCATGCATGTAATTTAGAAGTCGACTTTTTGAACATTTTGTATATGGAAAAAAAATTTAGGTCAGGTTCCCATTTGGAGCGACAAGGGAAAATGGGATTATAGAGTTGGTTCATAGTTATGTGGTTGGCCCCGTTACAGTGAATTCACTTGGTGGATCCCTATGTTATGTCTCCTTCATAGATTATTTTTCTAGGAAGACATGGATATATTTTCTGAGAAAGAAATTAGAGGTTTTCAAGAAATTCAAAGAGTTTAAATCTCTTGTATAAAACCATATAGATAAAAAGATTAAGGTGCTAAGAACTGAAAACGGTGGTGAATTATGTGGAAAATAATTTTATCCATTCTACAAGCAGCGTGGAATAGCATGCCAAACTACCACACCATATACCCCACAAAAAAGTGGATTTTTTGAGACAATGAACAAGACTTTGATGGACAAGGAAAGGATAATGCCCAGTGGTGTTGGGATCGCACAAGAATTTTGGGCGGAGGTAGTGGAAACTGCAAAATATCTAATAAATATGTATCCTTATTTGGCACTAGTTGACACAACTCCACATTAGGTATGGTTGGGTAAGAAGTATTTAGTTTCACATCTCAGAGTATTTTCCTCCAATGCATTTATGCATGTTCCTAGGGAAAAGAGGAGCAAGCTAGACAAGAAGGAAGTCAAATGTATTTTCATTGGATACAAAGAAGGGATGAAAGGATATATGATCTTGGATCTCACATCAAGGAAAACAATGTATATTTGAGATGTGGTCTTCAGAGAATTTAGAAGTAAGTCCAAGCCTAGAGAAATTGTTTAGACCGAGAATAATCTTGAGATAGTGTTGTTTGAATTGAGGAATGAAGAATATGATTCATATAAGTCAATTGAATCAAAATGAGAGGTGGAACAACCGACCCCGGTTGTAAGGAGGTCAAAAAGAGTAAGAAAACCATTCTAAAGGTATATTCCACCCGAATTTTGTTCTAAATTCATGTTAACTACCACCAATGATGAGCCCAAGTCAGTCAGGGAGGCAGTCAACTTAGCAGAGGAAAACATATGGAAGGAATCCATGGTCGAAGAGATGGAATCCTTGCACAAAAATGGGACATGGGACTTAGTCAAATTACCTAATGTAAGAAATTATGTCAGTGGAAAATGGGTATTCAAGAAGAAGATGAATGCAGCAATTCAAGTCAAGAAATTCAAAGCTCGACTGGTAGTGAAAGGATATTCCCAAGTCGAAGGAGTTGAATACGGTGAGATTTTTTCCCTTGTTGCAGAGTTAACTTCCATTAGAATACTAATGTCTCTGGCTGTAGCATTTGATCTAGAAATAGAACATATGGATGTGAAGACATTGTTCCTAGATGAGGACCTGGAAGAGGAAATATACATGAAACAACCTGAAGCATTTGTAGTAAAGGTAAATAAAGATTTGGTGTGCAAACTAAAACATCCCTTTATTCTCTAAAGCAATCAACAAGGATGTGGTACCAAAATTTCAATGCATTCATCCTTAGTTTGGGATTTGTGAGAAGCAAAGTTGATCATTATATATATTCCAAAAAAGAAGTTGGGTGTTTCATATATGTGGAATTTTATGTCGATGACATTTTCCTAATTGGAAACAACATGGACACAATAAAGGAGGTGAAGAAGTAGCTATCCTCCAATTTCTAAATGAAGGATCTTGATGTAGAGAACTTCATTCTAGGAATGGATATTGAGAGATATTGAGCAACTAGAAAGTTATGGTTGAAACAAACAAAGTATATTGAAATACAGTTTTGAAACATTTCAACATGAAGGATTGCAAACCTGTGAAGGTACCAATTCCTGTGGGAGAAAGGTTGATTGTTGATCAGTGTCCAAAGACACAAGAGGAAATAGAGGACATGGCATGTGTTCTCTATGCAAGTGTGGTTGGTATTCTAATGCATGTGATGATCTGCACTCGACTAGACATTACCCATGCAGTGGGAGTGTTGACAAGATAAATGTTGACACCTGAGAAGGAGAATTGTACATCTATCAAGAGAGTATTCAGGTAGTTGTGCGTCACATAATATTATGATATATGCTATCAAGGAAAACCTGGAGGTGTAAGTGAATTAAATGTACATGTATTTGTCGATGTCGATTGGGATAGAGATCTAGATCAAAGGAGGTATACCAGTGGATATGTCTTCAAGATGTTTTGTGGAGAAATAAATTGGATGAGTAAGCGACAGGAAATCGTAACCTTGTCAACAACAAAAGTTGAATACATGGCATCCACTCATGGAAAAAAAGAATCAGTATGGATGAAAAGGATGTGTTCAAGAATTGGGTTTGAGAAGAGAGTTGTGAAGATAAGTTGTGATAGTCAAAGTGCAATATTTCTGGAAGAAAAAATTGCTTATCATTCTAAGACTAAACACATTGATGTACAATACCATCTCATGAGAGACATGGTTGAAACAAACAAGGTGCTTCTAGAAAAAGTAGACACGTTGGAAAACATAGCAGACTCTTTGACCAAGTTTGTGAGTGTTTTGAAGTTCTCCTGGTGCAGAGAGGGAATGGGAATTGTTTCCCTGGGTCTGTGAATGAGAGTTCATAGGTATCCTAGTTTTAGCAAAGAAAACATAAGTGGGAGAATGTTTGATTTTTATATTATTTGTATTGAAAATCGAGGTGGATCGAATGAAAGTCAAAGTCAAAGGTCAAGGTGGTTCAACCAGGAAAAGACGAAGTCAAGGTGGATTGACAATAGGTCAAAGGTCGAGGTGGTTTGACCAGGTAAAGTCGAATTCAAAGTTAAAGGTGGTTCGACATGGTAAAGACATCGAAAAAAGTCAAATAAGTCAACATAGAAGAGATCAAGAGGCAACCATGTGGCAACCAACTAAAGACCGAATGAAATATGGCTGGTAGTCGACAGGTAATCAAACTTGGTAGTCAATTGTAATAGAATATTGATATTCGTGGGAATTGTATCCAATTATATGCGTGGATATATAACCTTTTTTTAGCACCATTTATTTAGGGTTTGTCCTACTATAAATCCTATAAAGAAGGAGTGTTGTAAGGATGTAAAAGCTAATGAATATATCTTTTGGAATCAATAATCGTAGAGGTTGTTGGTCATGTAGATGTAATCTGAATTGGCTACAGGATTGTTCTTGTGTAAGAAAGAAGGTATGATGTTGATTTTGCATTAGGTGTGGACCAAGGTTAGACATGTAACCTTTTACTTTGAATGAATAAGAAAACAAGAGATCATAATGCTCAAGGAATGTTGATTTTCCTGATTTAGGTTTCCATGGTAAAATATTTGTGTATTATTTGTTTTTAGTGTCATTTCTTTTCTTGATTAAATATTTCTTCCTTTCTTTTGCTAGGTTTAGCATGGAAGTGTGTCTCATTTCATAACAGAGACACGGGTTATTGTAACATAGCCAACCACTCACAGGCTAGCCACACTACCTCAAAAATCACTTCTGAACCAATTTCAAATTCTGATAAATTTTTAATGAATAAAGAGGCATGAAATATTAACATGCTGAGATAAAGATTCATGCTACAACATAAAATAAATGAATATAATTTCATATACAGAAATAACTTGCAAGAATGCACATTATAAACATGAATCTCACAGATAGTAATTATCATGCAGTGGAATAAATACACAAGTAAATAAAAACATGACATATAGAACTTATCGTTAATGAAACAAGTCACCAATTGGATGTAGACCAAGGATGTTTCACCCAACCATAGACACTTTTGTTCTAATTCTAAACATAATGTCACCCTTGATCCAAGGCTAAGAATACACAAGTACGGTTCTAGAGTGTCACTCGTCTTCCCAAACCCGTTAGCATTGAAGCTCTCATAGGATTCTCAACACACACAACAATCCAAGGTACACTAGATCTCTTCTATCCAACCTGCACAACCCATGAGAATGGACCCCCTTCTCTGCCACACAGTCTCTCAAGATATCCACCTCCTTCCAGGTCTCCACTCTCAGGATTCAAAGTTGTGGGAAAAACTTAACACATGCCAAATCATCTCAGACATGCAGTCATTAATTCATGGCTAGAATACACCAACATTCATTACATCCATCACAACCATTTATCCTCTCCAAAAATTCATTTTTCTTTACCAAGTCAAGATCAAAATTAATGAGGAATGACAAGTGGGTGAAAGAATGAATGGTGAGAGATCAGAATGAAAGGTGTGAACAATGGAAAATGAAAAATGAAAAATGAGTGAGTGAGTGAGTGAACCCCCAAACAAACCAAATATGGGTTTATATATTTCTTGGAATTAAAGAACCACATGGCCTTCCCCCAAGATTCTCATGTAACTGATATCATCCATTAAAATAAAAATGGGAAATAAAATATAAAATAAATACTTATCCCCTCAATCCCCCCTCTCTCGTGGAATCATATCCCCCTATAACTCTTGTCCTTTTCCTAATAGCAGACAACGATGTGTTTATTATTAATATTGATCAAAATATTACATTTCCTAGGCACACTAGCCTCTTTTAATTGTTTGGGCACTCTATCCTTTCATAAATTAACAAAATACATTATCTAAGACAGGGGCTAAAAAACGGGGTATTACAATTACCTTGGTAAAATGTGTTGGACAAATGAGAGGGGGGGGGTGAATCAGTTGTTACTGTGCTTAAACAATTATGCCCATTTTAAACTCTTTATAGAACACTCAATGACGATCACAATAGAGCAGAGAAGTAAGCAATAGAATATTCAACATCAATCACACACATGAAATATACAGAGACAGATATTTCCTGAGGAAACCCATAAAGGGAAAAACCTCTTCTTCTTGATATGATAAGTAACCTTTATTTTCTATACATTATCATTCTTATGAGCACCAACTCATTTTGAGGCTACCACCTCTTTTTGCAAGCTACAACTTGCTGAGAGGACCAACTCTCTGGTTTCTCTAGCACCCACTAGAAGGAAGCACCAACTCCCTGGTTTCTCTAGCACCCACTAGAAGGAAGAACCAACTCCCTAAGTGTTCCAGAACCAACTGGATGGAAGCACCAACTTCCAATCACACAGGCACCGACCTGTATAACAGAGAACAATAGTTCTCCCTTGCACCACCCTACCACCCTAGTTTCTCTGGATGCAACCATATGGGAGATACAACTCCCTGTGTTCAAACACCCACTTGAAACTCTGAGGAAAAAATCCTCCTTATCACCTCCCTACCACCCTGAAAATAAAAACCTCATTACTGAAACTTATCACAGTCATATAGTTTTTATCAATTGCTTATGAGTCTCATCACTATTATGCTGCACTACTATGCTATGCCTAGATTAGTGTCTTCCTTCTCACATTCTTCTTTGATATTTTTGTTCTTCTTCTCTGTCTCTTCACTCGTACCTCGACTTCCTCTTCCTCTCTCAAATATGCATTTCTATTCTATGCGCTAGGGCTCTTCTATGCATTTCAGCTGCTGCACACAACTTGCTTTTACCAGCATAAATAACTCTCAACAGAAGCAACCTCCTCTTGTTTGTTTTGCATATATCTATAATTCCATTCCTAAGCCAGATCATACAGCTAACTCTTCATCCCCTCTGGTGATTACGTTGAGTCTGCTCTTCATCCATGGTCGTTATGCTGAGATTGTTCATCATTAGTGGTCGTTCTTGAGATTCGTTGTCTTCTCTAGCAGCTATAGTCTTCGATGCTTTTCCATCTGTCAATCGTCTCTATGATGAGTCTTCATTCCACTAGCAGTTACCTAGAGACTCTTCAGATCCTCTAGCGATCACCTTGATATTCTTTGAATTCTCTAGTAGATGAAATTAGTCATTTTCTGTAGTTACAATCAGTGCGTTTATAGCAGTTACTGAGAGAACCTCCGCGCACTCATGCCTTTTCCGCCTTTTCCCTTCCTAAGAGATATAAACAGTAGGCAATAGATTTTCTGGATAAGCCCCTTCCTTTGACATGATGTGACCACTGGTTGTGACCATGACCCTATTCAAAAAGGCATTTCATGATTTCGCATTTCAGGTGATCAGCTATGAGTCACCTCGATATTCTTGACTTGTGATTTGTGAAGTGGAGCTTAGCAACAAGATAGCTTCTCTCTTAACTTTCACCGATGTGACCTTGGCTATGACCACAGGCCAAGCATTTGAGCGCTTCATGTTTTACGAGCTTGCGAACTTCTTCGTGCCTAATCAACGACCCACAACATTCCTCAATCAACAATTGTGATCAAATCGCGACTTCACGTGTCAGGTGTTTGAATGTGAGCCAACCCTGTTGTTCTTGACTGTATATCTTCTGGAATGGAAGATATGCTAACACCTGTCCTCCTTAATCTATGATCAGGGTCTCCTCATCGAATCTGGCCTTCGGGACTTTCAATTCTCAGACTCTCATTTTCTCTGGGAGCATTTCACCCAGAGTCCACGATCCAATGACGCGTGTCCCTCTAGGATCAACGGTCGAGATCTCCTTCGTGTCTCCGAACTTCAGAGATTTCAATTCTCAAACTATCATTCATCCTTCCTTTGCTTTTTCTCAAAGTTGAAAATCGACTGATGTGTTTCCTCGCTGATGTAGTCTGCCACTTGTCCTTGCTGACATGGTTTTCCACAATCTAACGGTCATTTTCTGATCTCTAGATCCGACGGTTGACAAAACTTCACATTCTGGGGATTTCAAATTTCAAACTTTCCTGAGTGTAAACTCCTTGCATCTCTATATTTGAAGTGAATGTTGTTTGTTTCATCATGATCTTGGATCAATGGATCAATCTTTCTGCGATGAAAATTTGATAGCTTATCCTATCCTTCCACTTGAAATTGATCTGACGAGTGTGATCAAATCATGACTTCGCGTTTCGGGTGTTCCAACTCCCAACTCCCAATTTTCCTAAACTTGCTCCAGATCAATGGCCCATGACCCTCTATGATCCAATGGATCAGATCTTATCGAGACTTCACATTTTGCGAATTTGGAGGACAACTCACCTTTGAATTCTACATCTCACGAGTCAGTGAAATGTCTATCTCTCGCCATGTGTCCTCTAGATCCAATGGTTCAGATCTCATGGTGATTTCGCATTTCGTTGAATTGGAGGATGGCTCTTGGCCATTATCCTATTCACAGTTATACTGGATCCAACAGTTTCTAGTCCTTCACGCTCTAATATGACAGTTGAGGTCTAATCTCCTCGTCTATGCGCTCCTCCTGTCTGGACTCTGATCTGACGACCGTCGGGTATTCAAGATTGGTGATCCAACAACCACTCTCGCTCCTCCTCCTGAGCTTATGTATCCTCCCCACTTGGAAGAATTTCTAAGTGTCAAAGGTTCTGCGACCTTTGATCCTTTTGTGAGCCTTGATGTATGGGATCTCATTTGTGCATCTCAGAATGCTATCTCTCCTGAGCTTTGAAAAAAATTTCCCTCCACTCTGGTGCACACTTGCACTATGCATGCAACTATGAGCTATTCCTCCTCATCTTCTTGAGCTTTCTCTTCTATGTCTTTGTTGTTGTTCTTTCCATAGACACTCTTCCTGTAAACCTTCCATCATCGTTGTTGTCCTTTCCATCAATGACAAGCACACTCTACCTGTAAACAAGCCAACAATCTCCCCCTTTGGCATTGATGGCAACCCTAAACGACTGTACTATTCTTCTTAGAAATCCAACTGTATCATTCAGACCACACCTTTTCTTCCCCTTTGACATCAATGTCAAAAAAAAAATGCTCCCCCTGAGCTGTTACAGTATTGTGCAGAGGTATTAGATATTCAACCAATAGAATCTCCCCCCCGACAGGATGGACTCTCTTAGGTGAGAGAAAGGACAACACCCATCTTCTGATGGAGATATTCAAATGGTGTCTTGGCTAGGGGTTTAATAAATATCTCTGCAACTTTTTCTATGGTTGGAATGTAATTCAGCTGAACAACTTTGTTTGTAACCTTCTCTTTGAGAAAATGATATTTTATTGGTATATGCTTAGTCTTTGAATGGAGAATAGGATTCTTGGAGATTGTAACAACCCTAGTTAAATAGTTGCTTAAGGTTTGTCAAGTATAGTTAATTAAATAATTAACTGTCCTAATGTGTATTAGTTAAGTAATGATTAATTATTAATAATATTAATTAATTAATTAATTGTTTATTTATTGTTTAATATATGTTGATTAATTAATTAATTGATTGATTAACACATTTAATGTTTGGGGTAACGAATTAAAGGCTTAATAACTTTTAATTTATTATTAGAAAACTTTACATAAGAAGTGATAAATCATTGAATGGAGGGATATGTTATTGAATGGAGGGATAAGGTATTGAATGGAGGGATAAGGTGGGTGGCATTAAATGAAGGGAGGAGGCAATGAATGGAGGGGGATATGAGGAGGCAGAGGCATTCGGGAGAAGGACTTTTGGAAATTTGGGGAAAGAAGGCAACATTTGGAGATTAGGGACTATATGTGTTTTCTGGTTTTGTATTTTTCTTGTTGGGAGTTTGGGTGGACTGTTACAGGGGTGCACTAGGTTGTTGGGAGTTTTGGGCTTGGGGGTCAGGAATCCTCATGAAATCCTGGAACTAGGGAGTCGGATAGGCTCTGTTCCTAGCTAGTAGGGAGGAAAGATTTGGTTTTGGGTAGAGTTTGGGCAGAGCAACAGCAAGGACCGATGAACATTGGAGAAATAACATCAGACAAAGGTATGTATTTTCATGAATTTGTTGGGTTATGTGGTTGTTATGTAATTTATTTTCATGCTGTTAATAAATTTAATTTATGCTGAATAAATTATGATTATAAGTTGATGATTAAATTGTATAGGATATAATTTATTTATTCTTTATTTAGTTTGTGTTTTATAAGGCTCTGTGGGGACAGAGGCCTTACAGAGATACTAATGGCACTTGTGTTATCATAGGGAATTGGAATGGTATCAGTATAAGTGACTTTCAAATCTGTAAGAGTTTGTATCATCCATAATAGATGAGTGCAACATGTAGCAACAAAAATGTACTCTTCCTCTGTAGTTGACAAAGAAATAAATCCCTTCTTCTTACTCAACCATGCTACCAGAGAGTCACCTAAAAAGAATGCACCTCTACTGGTGCTCTTTCTTTCATCCAGACAATTTTCCCAATCAACATATGAATATGTAGTTAATTGAAGGTTTTGGTTTCGAGGATATCAAAGAACATAAGTCATTGTACTCTTCAACTATTTGAATATCCTTTTGACAACTGCTAAATGACTTTGCTTAGGAGCAGATTGATAATGACCTACCATTCCAACAACTTGCATTATATCAAGATGAGATGTTGTGATGTACAAAAGACTGCCTATCATTGATCGATATGTTCTTAGATCAACATCATGTGAAACATCATCTTTACTGAGCTTGCAACCAACAACCATAGGTGTACTAATAGGAGAGGAATATTCCATCTGAAATTTCTTCAACATTTCTTTCAAATACTTTTATTGAGAGATAAATAGCCCTGCATAATTCTGATTGATTCATAGACCAAGGAAGTATAACAATTCTCCTATCATGGGCATATCAAACTCAGTTTGCATTGAATTGGAAAACCACTGAACTAAAGGTTCATTAGTACATCCAAAAATAATGTCATCTACCTAAACCAAAAAAACTATTAAATCATTGCCTTCAGATTTATTGTATAGATTACTGTCAACAGTACCTTTCTTGAACCCTTTGTCTTGTAAAAATTTGTCCAGTCTATAATACCAGGCCCGTGGTGCCTATTTTAGTCCATATAGAGCCTTTTTCAGCTTGCAAACATAGTCAAGATTATCTGTTAGAGAAAAACCTTTAGGTTTCTCCATATATACTTTTCCCTCTAGATCCCCATTAAGAAATGTTGACTTACATCCATCTGATATACTTTAAAGTTCATATGACATGCATAGGAAAGAAACATTCTGATGGATTCCAATCTTGCCATAGGTGCAAAGGTTTCATCAAAATCTTGTCCTTCAACTTGTGCATACCCCTTACAGACCAATTTGGCTTTATTCTTAAAAATTTGTCCTTATTCATTCATTTTATTCTTAAACACCCATTTGGATCCAATTAAATTCTTATCTGCAGGTCTAGGAACAAGCTCCCAAGTATTGTTCTTCTCAATCTGATTTAGTTCCTCATTCATTGATTTTAACCAATTTACATCTTCATTGGCTTCATGAAAGTTATTTGGTTCTACTATGGATATGAAGGCTATATGTGATTTCTAAGTGTCTTTGATTATCCTTCTCCTAGTTTGTACACCTTTGTCTTTCTCACCAATTATCTGACTTGCAGGATGATTCTTTCGAGTAATTCTGGAGGAAGGATTTGATGTTGTCTTCTAATTTGAGTTTGTCTAAATGTTGGTGTCTTCATCTGACTCAGAGTCTTATTTTCCTGATTCTTGGACCTGTTCATCTTCAGCTTCAGCTGTGTCTTCTGTAGAAGACTCAATATGGCTCACCTGTGTTTCTGAGACTCCTTCATCAACCTTTACATTAATGCAATCAACTAATTTATGCAGCCTCTTATTATAACATCTGTATCATTTACTATTGGTAGAATATCCTAAGAAGATGCCTTCATCAACCCTATCATCATACTTGCAAAGGTTTTCATTATTATTATTTATGTAGCATTTAATCCCAAAGACTTTGATGTGTTTGATTGAAGTAGGTATTCCATACCACAGTTCATAAGGTGTCTTGTCACTATGTGGTCTGAGGTGGGATTTGTTAATAACATGGACTGCTGTGTGTATTGCTTCTACCTAGTAGGTTTGACCAATGTTCTTCTCATTCATCATTGACCTTGCCATTTGCTGAACTATTATGTTTTTCCTCTCAAGTCCTCCATTTTGTTGTGGAGTTCGTGGGATTGTGTATTCTTTCTTGATCCCATGTTTATCACATAATTCCTTGAAACCACTTGACATAAATTCTCCTCCTATGTCAGATCTTAGAGCCTTTAATATGTTGTCTGTTTGATTCTCATTTAAGGCCTTAAATATTTTAAATTTATCAAATTCTTAAGCTTTTCTTTGAGAAAAGAAACCCAAGTGAGTCTGGAGTAATCATCAATGATCAACATGAAGTAGTTTTCCTTCCATGTTCCTTCCTGTCTTGATGGTCCATGTAAATCCATATGAACTAGTTGGAGTGGTTTCTTTGTTGAAGTAGAGCTCTTGGATTTAAATTGTGTCCTGATTAGCTTTCCTACTTGGCAGGGTTTACACATAGAATCTTGTGGCTTTGATATTCTTGGAAGATCTGTTACTGCCTCAAGATTTTTGAGCTTGATTAAGTGGTCAAAGCTTAGATGTCCAAGTCTCGTATGCCATAACCAACTCTCATCATGTTTTCTTAGATGACACTCTTCTCTATCTTCTTTCAGTATATATACATTATTTTTTGTCCTTATGCCTTTAGCCACCACTTGTCCTGAGTTTATAGACTTTATCTTACAATCTTTGGAAGTGAACACCACTTCAAATCCTCTGTCACACATTTGACTTACACTGAGCAAATTATGTTTCAACCCATCTACAATCAGAACATCTTGGGCTTTTCCTTTTCCATTACTTAAACTTACTATCCCTTTACCCTTGATTTTACCTGTTTCATCATTTCCAAAGGTCACATTTCCTATTTTACTTTTACCTATAGACAAAAACTTATCCTTATCTCCAGTCATGCACTGGGAACATCCACTGTCTATATACAAGGGGTATTTTTTTTTTGAGCTGAAAGTACTAGACCACATTTCTCACTATCTTTCTTTTTCCATGTGCTTTCATTTCTAGCTAAGGATTTTATCTTTGTAATTTTTCAGATGGTAGTTTGCAGCTTTGTGGCCAAAGCTATGACAATTATAACATTCGATCTCATTGTTTAATAGGTCAAAGTGATTGGTGCATATTTTTCTACTCATTGGCTATTTAGTTCTATGTTGCAAAGATTATTTATTTCTTGATCTCCTCAGTTGCATGTGTTTAAACTTAATTTGACAATCAACAATCTTATGACCAAAATTAGAGCAGTAAAAATAGTAACCGTGGAAGAAATTTTGGTACCTGAAGGTTTTCCTTCCTCTTGGCACTTGTTGTTCCATTCTTAAATATATTTGTTTTTTATCAGGGATTATCTTGTCTTTATTAGATTTTGGTGACAAAGTACTCACATGGTCTGTTTGTCTACTGACTTGGAACTTGATCATCTTTATTGGCTCTTTGCTTTCTGTCTATTTGCTGCTTGAACCACTTACATAACCTAAACCAGTCTTCAACAAGGGAGATCTGAGTTTTCTCAGAATGCCATTTAGTTCCGTTGAGGCTTTAATGCTTGGAATATTTTGGGGATACAATGCTTTAAACTTCTCCATTTCTTTTCTGATTTTTACTACCTCTTCTTCCAAGGCTTCACATCTTTCCTTCTTTTCTGATAACTGTTGTTTCAAAATGTCTTATATTTTCTTTGCCTCTTCTAATTCCACTTTTAGTAGGGCAAAATCTTCATCAGGTTTTTTACTGTCTTTCTCAAACTGTATCAGCAATTGTTTTTTCTTCTTCTTCTTTAGTCTGAGTCTATCAATTTGTTCTAGAGAACTAATCAGTTCTCCTTCCAAGTCAACCATAACTTCTTCATCATCAACATCACTTCCTATGATTTTATTATCATAATCATATTTTTCCATTAATATAAAGTCATTAATCTTATCTTCACAAGACGATTCAATATCTGTGTCTTCTAAAGAGTCATCATTGTTAACACATAAACTTTTCTTTTTACCAAATCTCTTGAATTTGTACTTCTCTTCACCTTCAGAGTTCTGGTCCTTCTTCTTGTGTGGAAACTTAGATGAAAAGTGACCTATCTTTCCACAGTTAAAACATTTGAAGGGAAACTTGCCTTGGTACTTGCTTGATCCTTTATTTAGTCTTCTCATGAATTTTTCTTCAATTTCATTAGGCTCAGAATCCTCATTCTTATCTGCTTTAAATGATGCTTCTGTAGAGGTGGGTTTATCTTTAAATATCCTCATTTCATATGCAGTCAATTTTCCTAGAAGTTGATAAAAAGACAAAGTTTTTAGATCATTAAGTTCTTCTATAACAGAGACCTTTAGGTTGAACCTATCTGCCAGAGATCTCAAAATTTTATAAACTAAAGAGGGTTCCTCAATTTTTTCACCAAGTGCCTTCATTGCATTTGCTAGTTCTTCAACTCTCAGAAAGTACTTCCCAATAGTTTCATCCTCTTTCATATTTAGTTGTTCAAACTGTACTCTGTAAGTTTGAAGCTTGGCATCCTTTACCTTCTCATTACCTTCATAACTGCTAATGATTTTATCCCACATTTCTTTGGCAGTTTCTAAGTTCACAACTTTTACAAATTTTGCTTTTGCAAGCCCACTCATAATAACATTCATAGCCTTAGTATTTAAGCTAAATTATAGCTTTCCATCCTTATTATCTAGTACAACTGGTTCGACATAACCAGTCTCTACTACATCCCAGACATCTCCACCTAAAGCCATTATGTAGGTTCTTATCCTAACTTTCCAGAATCAAAAAATTTTTCCACCGAATAGGGGGGCCTTATTGGTTGACTTTCCTTCATGGCTTGACATTTTTAAGCTTACTGTTCGACCTTTAGATAAAAGGAACCTGATCTGATACGAATTTTTGGACAACTGAGAAGGGGGGGGGTGAAAGAGTTGTTACTGTGCTTAATCAATTATGCCCATTTTAAACTCTTTACAGAACACTTAATGATGATCACAATAGAGCAAGGAAGTAAGAAACAACATATTCAACATCAATTACACACATGAAATATATAGAGACAGATATTTCCTAAGGAAACCCATAAAGGGAAAAACCTCTTCTTCTTGATATTATAAGTAATCTTTATTTTCTGTACATTATCATTATTATGAGCACCAACTCATTATGAGGCTACCACCTCTGTTTTGTAAGATGCAACTTGCTGAGAGCACCAACTCTATGGTTTCTCTAGCACCCACTAGAAGGAAGCACCAAATCCCTAGTTTCTCTATCACCCACTAGAAGGAAGCAACGACTCCCTAAGTGTTCCAGCACCAACTGGATGGAAGCAATAACTTCTAGTCACACAGGCACTTTCCTATATAACAAAGAACAATAGTTCTCCCTTGCACCACCCTGCCACTCTGGTTTCTCTGGCTGCAACTAGATGGGAGCTACAACTCCCTATGTTCAAGCACCTAATTGAAACTCCGAGGACAAAAGTCCTCCCTAGCACCTTCCTACCACCCTGAAAATAAAAACCTCATTACTGAAACTTATCACAATGATACAATGTTTATCAATCACTTATGAGTCTCATCATTGTTCTATTGCACTACTATGTTATGCCTGCATCAGTGTCTTCCTACTCACATTCTTCTTTGAGATTTTTGTTCTTCTACTCTGTCTCTGCACTCGCACCTTGGCTTCCTCTTCCTCTCTGATATATGCATTTCTTTTCTATGCACTATGCCTCTTTTGTGCATTTCAGCTGCTGCACACAACCTGCTTTTACCAGCATAAATAACTCTCAACAGAAGAAACTTCCTCTTGTATGTTCTGCGTATATTTATAGTTCCAAGTCCTATGCTAGATCATACAACTAACTATTTATCCCCTCTGGCGATTACGTCGAGTCTATTCTTCATTCATGGTCATTATGCTAAGACTGTTCATCATTAGTGGTCATTCTTGAGATTCTTTGGCTTCTCTGGAAGCTACAGTCTTCGACTCTTTTCTATATGTCAATCATCTCTATGATGAATCGTCATTCCACTAGCAGTTACCTAGAGACTCTTTATCTCCTCTGGTGATCACCCTGAGATTCTTTGAATTCTCTAGTAGATGCAAGCAGTCATTTTCTACAGTTACAATCAATACGTCTCTAGCAGTTACTGAGAGAACCTTCGCGCAATCATGTCGTTTCCACCTTTTCCCTTCATGAGAGATCTACATAGTAGGCACTAGATTTTCTAGCCAAGCCCCTTCCTTTCACATGATGTGACCACTAGTTGTGACCATGGCCCTATTCGAAAAGGCATTTCACGATTTCGTGTTTTAGGTGATCAACTATGAGTCACCTTGATTTTCTCAACTCGCGATCTGCGAAGTGGGTCTTAGCAACAAGCTAGATCCTCTCTTAGCTTTCACCAATGTGACCTTGGTTATGACCATGGGCCAAGCATTCGATCGCTTCATGTTTCATGAGCTTGCGAACTTCGTCATGCCTGATGAAGGACCCACGAAATTCCTCAATCGATGATTGTGATTAAATCATGACTTTGCATGTTGGGTGTTTGAACATGAGCCAACCCTATTGTTGTTGACTGAATATATTTTGGAATGGAAGATCTGCTGACACATGTCCTCCTTAATCTACGATCAAGGTGTCCTCTGCAATTCTGGCCTTCGGGACTTTCAATTCTCAGACTCTCATTTTCTCCCGGAGCATTTCACCCAGAGTCCACGATCCAACGACATGTGTCTCTCTCGGATCAATGTTTGAGATATCCTTTGTGTCTCCGGAATTCGGATATTTAATTTCTCAAACTCTCGTTCATCCTTCCTTTTCTTTTTCCTAGAGTTGACAATCCACTGATGCATTTCCTCGATGACGTAGTCTACCACCTATCCTTGTTGATGTGGTCTGCTAACATAGTCTGCCATGATCTAATGGTCATTTTTTGATATCCATATCCGATGGTTGATGGAACTTCACATTCCGGGGATTTCAAATTTCAAACTTTCCTGAGTGTAAACTCCTCACATCTCTATATCCAAAGTGAATGTTATTTGTTTGATCAAGATCTTGGATCAACATCTTGATCTTTCTGCGATGCAACTTTTCTAGCTTATGCTGTCCTTCCACTCGAAATTGATCCAGCGACAGTGATCAAATTGCGACTTCGCGTTTCGGATGTTCCAACTCCCGACTCCTGATTTTCTGAAACTTGCTCCAGATAAAATGCCCACACCCCTCTATGATCCAACAATACGGATCTTATCAGGACTTGGCATTTCACGAATTTGGAGGAAAAATCACCTTTGACTTCTCCAGCTCACGAGTCAGCAAAATGATGATCTCTCCCCATGTGTCCTCTGGATCCAATGATTCAGATCTCATCGTAATTTCATATTTCGCTGAATTGGAGGATAGCTCTTGGCCATTATCCTCTTTGTAGTTATATTGGATCTAATGGTTGCTAGTCCTTCACGCTCCAATCCAATGGATGAGGTATAATCTCCTCCTCTGCATGGTCCTCCTATCTAGACTCTAATCTGATGACCATCAAGTATTTGGTATTAGTGATCCAACAACCATTGTCTCTTCTCCTCCTGAGCTTATGCATCCTCCCGACTTGGAAGAATTTATAAGTGCCAAAGGTTCTGCAACCTTTGATGCTTCTACGAGCCTTGATGTATGGGATATTGTCTATGTGTCTCAGTAATATATCTCTCCTGAGCTTTGGAAAAATTTTCCCTTGGGCCTGGCGCACACTTGCTCTATGTGTGCAACTCTGCGCTATTCCTACTCAGCTTCTTGAGCTTGCTCTTCTGTGTCTTCGCTATTGTTCTTTCCATGCACACTCTTCCTGTAAACCTACCAACATCTATGTTGTCCTTTCCATTAATGACAAGCACAATTTTCCTGTAAACATGCCAACAATCTCCCCCTTTGGCATTGATGGAAACCCTGAACCGCTGCACTATTCTTCTTAGAACTCCAACTGTATCATTCAGACCAGACCTTTTCTCCCCCTTTGACATCAATGTCAAAGAAAAACATGCTCCCCATGAGTTGTTTCAGTACGGTGTGGAGGTATCATATATTAAACCAACACAAACTCCCACTTACAAGATGGAATCTCTTAGGTGAGAGAAGGGATGACACCCAGCTTCTAACGAAGATATTCAAATGGTGTCTTAGCTAGGGGTTTAGTAAAGATGTCTATAATTTGTTATGTGGTTGGAATGTAATTCAGCTAAACAACTTTGTTTGTAACTTTCTCTTTGAGAAAATGATATTTTATTGGTATATGATTAGTATTTGAATGGAGAACAGGATACTTGGAGACACTAATGGAACTTGTGTTATCACAATGAATTGGAATGGGATCAGTATAAGTGACTTTCAAATCTATACGAGTTTGTATCATCCATAATAGATGAGTTCAACATGTAGCATCAACAATGTATTCTATGTCTATAGTTGACAAATAAATACATCCCTGCTTCTTACTCAGGCATGCTACCAGAGAGTCACCTAAAAACAATGCACCTCCACTCGTGCTCTTTCTTTCATCTGGACTGTTTGCCTAATCAACATCTGAATATGAAATTAATTGAATGTTCTGGTTTCTAGGATACCAAAGACCATAAGTCATTGTACTCTTCAAATATTTGAATATTCTTTTGACAGCTGCTAAATGACTTTTTTTAGGAGCAGACTGATAACGACCTACCATTCCAACAACTTGCATTATATCAGGACATGATGGTGTGATGTACAGAAGAATGCCTATCATTGATCGATATTTTCTTTGATCAACATCAGTTGAAACATCATCTTTACTGAGATTGCAACCAACAACCATAGGTGTACTAATAGGAGAGGAGACTTCCATCTGAAATTTCTTCAACATTTCTTTCAAATACTTTTTCTGAGAGATAAATAGTCGTGCATAATTCTGATTGATTCGTAGACCAAGGAAGTATGACAGTTCTCCTATCATGGACATCTCAAACTTAGTTTGCATTGAATTGGAAAACCACTGAACCAAAGGGTTATTAGTACATCCAAAAATAATTTTGTCTACTTAAACCAAAACAACTAATAAATCATCAAATTTAGATTTAATCTATAGATTGTTGTCAACAGTACCTTTCGTGAACCCTTTGTCTTGTAAAACTTTGTCCAGTCTATAATACCAAGCTCATGGTGCCTATTTCAGTCCATATAGATCCTTTTTCATCTTGCAGACATAGTCAGGATTATCTGTCAGAGGAAAACCTTCAGGTTGCTCCATATATACTTCTTCCTCTAGATATCTATTAAGAAATGTTGACTTAACATCCATCTGATATACTTTAAAGTTCTTATGACATGCATAGGAAAGAAACATTTTGATGGCTTCCAATCTTGCCACAGGGTCAAAGGTTTCATCAAAATCTTGTCCTTCGACTTGTGCATACCCCTTATAGACCAATCTGGCTTTATATTTAACAATTTGTCCTTGTTCATTCATTTTATTCTTAAAATCCCATTTGGATCCAATTATGTTCTTATCTGCAGGTCTAGGAACAAGCTCCCAAGTATTGTTCTTATCAATCTGATCAACTTCCTCATTCATTGATTTTAACCAATTTACATCTTCACTTTCTTCATTAAAGTTCTTGGGTTCTACTCTGGGTATGAAGGCTATATGTGATTTCTCTGTGTCTTTGATTATCCTTCTCCTGGTTTGTACACCTTTGTCTTTCTCACCAATTATCTGACCTGCAGAATGATTCTTTTGTGTAATTATTGAGGAAGGATTTGATGTTGTCTTATGATTTGAGTCTGTCTGAGTGTTGGTGTCTTCATCTGAATCAGAGTCTTCTTTTCTTGATTCTTGGACCTATTCATCTTAATCTTTAGTTGTTTCTTCTGTAGCAGACTCAATATGGCTCACCTCTCTTTATAAGACTCCTTCATCAACATTTACATTAATGAAATCAACTAATTTATGAAGCCTCTTATTATAACATATGTATCCTTTATTTTTTGTAGCATATCCTAAGAAGATTCCTTCATTAGCCATGTCACCATACTTGCCAATTTTTTCATTATTATTCTTTATGTAGCATTTACTCACAAAGACTTTGAAGTGTTTGATTGAGGCAAGTCTTTCATACCACAGTTCATATGGTGTCTTGTCACTATGTGGTCTAAGGTGGGATTTGTTAAGAACATGGATTGTTGTCTGTATTGCTTCTACCTAGTAGGTTTGACCAATGTTTTTCTCATTCATCATTGACCTAGCCATTTGCTGAACTGTTCTGTTTTTCCTCTCAACTACTCCATTTTGTTGTGGATTTCTTGGAATTGTGTATTCTCTCTTCATCCCATGTTTATCACAGAATTCCTTGAAATCACTTGACATAATTTCTCCTCTTTGGTCAGATCTTACATATTTTAATATGTTGCATGTTTGATTCTTAATTAAGGCTTTAAATATTTTAAATTTCTAAAATGCTTCAGCTTTTTATTTGATAAAAACAACCCAAGTGAGTCTGGAGTAATCATCAATGATTATCATGAAGTAGTTTTCCTTTCTTGTTCCTTCTTGTCTTGATGGTCTACATAAATCCATATGAACTAGTTGGAGTGGTTTCTATAGAAATTTTAATACAAATTATGTATTGCCTGGATTCTCCTGATCTAACAATTATGTGCCACTGTTAAATACAAAATCACTTCTACTAATATTCTTGCATAATTTAAAACACGATCGCCAATTGCAATATCAAGAAGAAAGATCAATCACACATAACAAAAATGTTTTACCGAGAAAGCATAAATCTAAAAACCTCACTATCGTATATTATGTATATATCATGGATCATGAAACAATCTCATACAAAACTCTAATCCAATATCTCTCAGCATAATATACAATCGTCTCACACCATCATACAAAAATTGGCAAATGAATGTGCCAATTTACTACCTCTAGTCATCATGTCTCCTCTGTGCAATCCCTGTTGATGGAAATCCATGCAATGAATTGAATCCCTCTTGCCTAGGTTGTGCAATCCTCATGGGCACATCCAATGTGTGTGTGTTTTCATGAGTGCACTCACTAACGTCACAATTGATATTCAAACTATCCCTTTCACCTTTTATCTTAACTGGGTCTCCAATCGATCTGACATGCATGTAGTTAACAGTGGTAAATATTCAGTTGCATGTGAGATCACTGATTGTGAATTAATTAATAATTAATTCACTGATCTCTCACTAGTATAAGTTTAATTACAACTATTAAAACTGATCTTAACTCACTTAACTGAGTTAAACTACTTCAAAACTCACATAACTACACATCCAACTTTGCTACAACTTTGAATCACTCAGTTACAACTAATTCGACTTGCATGTCCCACCAATCAACCTTTGAACTCGAATTTCCTATATCTAACTGATTTTCCACTTAAGTTAACTCTTTCCAAGTGCTCATTGAGAATAGAATAATATTTATTGTCCAACTATTATTAAGGGATAATAATAGTCGACATACATATATAAATAGAATTCACTCACCGTCTATAAATAGACATCATCTATAAATAGAATTTGTTCATCATCTAAAAAAAGAATTCCACCTAAAAATAGCCTGAGGCTCCATCCTACTATAGGTGCATAATTTTCACTAGGATATTCTTGTTGAATCTCAAAACTCCCTCTCAACAAGAAAGAGATTATCCTTCATCCCGATCCTATCTCTATGGTATTCTAATTTTCTCCTAGTGAGCGCCTTTGTCAGAATGTCTACATCCTGATCCTTCGTAGGAATGTACTGAAACAACATGATCTTCCGTTGCACACAATCTATGATATGATGATACCAGATATCTATATTCTTAGATCTATCATGAAACACATGATTAATCGAGATTTTAATGAAACTTTGATTATCACAATGAATCACTGTCGGATCTAAATGAGAACAAAACAAACCAACCAATATCTTTCTCATCTAGATAGAGTCACATGCAGCTTGACTCACTGCCATGTATTCCGCTTCCACTGAACTGAGTGCTTGTACCAAGAAACATATCTAGATCCAATACTAAAGATCCCCCCTGATGTGCTCTTTATGTCCATTGGGTTGCTCGCCCAATCTGCTTCCGTGAACCCATGCAACTTCACCTCATATGTTTGACTATACCATAAGCTATACTCAAATGTGCCCCTCAGGCATCTCAGTACATGCTTACCCTCCTTCCAAAAGAGCTTGGTAGGCTTAACCATCGCATAGCAAATGTCTGGTCTTGTGTTCACTAGATACATTAGCGAACCCACTAACTGTTGATAGAGAGTAGCATCCACTACCTTTCCAGAATTAGCATCCTCTTTATTCCAGTTTCCTAGAAGAGGAGTATCCATTGGTTTGTATCCCTCCATGTGAAACATACCTAGTATCTCCCTTTCATAGTTGCCTTGAGACACAAAAATTTCACCATCTCACTGCCATATTTTCAATCCAAGGAAATAATGGAGGCCCATATCCTTCATCTCAAACTCCTTTGCAAGGTCCTCCTTGCGTGAGTCTATCAACTTCTCATCACCAGTCAATATTAAATCATCAACATAAATAACAATGTTTAAAAACTTACCCTTTTAGATCCATCTCGAACCTACCACTGATTTGTCGACCGGTCTTGGGAGAATTTCCCATGCATTGTTTTTGACAATGGAGTCATACTCCTTCACCATTGCATCAACCCAAGTGGGATCCTACACTGCTTATTTAAAGGAAGATGGTTCATTCACAATACATTTTCTCATGAGAGCCATGTATCCAGTAAATCGATAAGCAGATTGTCTTTGTTTGCGTTGTGAAGTAGGGGCTCTATTGATGGGTGAATTTGACATGCCGTCAACTGGAAGAATAGATCCGGTCTGGGGTTGTCTAAACAACCCAAGCCGTTTGGTGTAACCTATTCTGACAGGTTTAATGGCTCCATTAGCCAACTAGGGTCCTAAAGATAGAAAAATAAAATAAACTAACTAAAGAAAAGATTTTAACAATCGACACAATAATTACAAATATTTATCTAAGAATGTGGATATACAAATGATTATCAACAATTTATATATAGTTTACAAGATTTGCATGAAATCTTGTGAAAATGATTGTTTGATAAAGTTTATGAATTAAATCTGAATAACACTTCTTTTTGGCTTTTTTTTTTAAGATATTAAACGAATAAATACTAAATAAATATGATTGAAACAGTGACACAAAAACAGTCAAAGCTAATTAATGTAATCATTGTTTCATTCATAAACAACTTAACTAAATAACACACATAACAACTTCTCACTGATCAACGAAACTGGTATTATCTCTCTGTGGTGTATAAGCTCATGCATGTACTATTGTTAAGAGAAACCTATAACAGAACAATACTAGCACTTCCAGAATACATTCAAAGAAGTATTTGATATTGGAGTAAATTAATAACAACAGGAAGACAACTAATTGAAAATCGTGTGATCTTAAGATAATCAATATTTAAGAACGAAAGAAAACTCAATTCTGAGTATTGATATTATCCATCATTTAACATTAGAAATAAATTCCACAATAATCAAATGATCTATTGATCATACATAAAAAATGGAATAATAAATTATGGACAACATATAACATTTAACAGTATGAAAACACCATATGATGACAAGCTAAAGCTAAAATCAACCATAATAATATTCTCATAATATAACAGTAATGAAAGAACAAAATGGAATAAGCATCACATAGGTTTAAAGCCAAAGATGAATTTCTTTCCCATATTCTTTCTCAAAATCACATGCCCATATTGTAGTCCTAGAAGAATTTTTAAGATAATAGACTCCTAAAGATTGAAAAAATTAATACATAAATGATAACAATTAACCATGTATTGATAAAATAGACTAAAGCTAATTTAAATCAATGCATAATCAATTACTCAAAGAATATAAAGATATTATAATGAAAATGAAACCATTTTACTCACAGGACAAAAGCCATTAAGCAACCTGGAATTCCATATTCTTCTTTGAAAATACTCATCCATTCTCCCAAAGATCCCAACCATCCATTACTCCATTCGAAAAGAATAAAAGTTTACAAAAAAAATAATATACAAAAGAGAAAGGATTAAAATCCTCCTCTCAATTCCTTGGATCTCTATGGCTATGAACTTTCTCATATATTTATACAATGAATGAACAGTCTGGGCGTCACTATTAATTTTCGCCACCTGAAATTTCCATCATAAAAAGACATCAATATCTCTCAAATCGTGTATTTTTTTGGGAAAATCTCGGCAAAAAAGGTAAACGGGTCCATTTTGGTTCTGGGTTTTCAACCGTTTCTTCAAATTCCTCATGTTTTGGCTGCAATCAGTCCTGTAAAATCATTTGTCTGATCTTGACGCCTTTCCAAATTTTATCTGTTGTTGCTCATAAAATTATTTGTAGCAATCCAAAATTATTTTTGGATCAATCATCTTGAACATATTTGGACAATAAATCAAGCCATGATCAGATCTGTATCAAATATTTGATAATAGAAACCTGTGAAACAAAAAAAAAACTAAATTAATAACTAAAAATTGTGAATAAAACAAAATCTAGAAAAATAAAAAAATGAATTTAAACTAACTATAACTTATAAACAAACATTGTTTATAAATTTTTTTCAAATATGATCTTAAAATTTTAGAAGCTTCAAGTTAATGGAGAAGATAAAAATATTAATTTTGGTTTTTTACAAAATCAAACAAATGATAGATATTTGTTTATTATTATTATTATTATTTTGAAATGAGATGCAAAATGAAAAAATAATTTAATTAATTAATATCACCAAATGATTTCATGAAAATGAGAAACCAACCAAGATATTATTTGATGAATTATTGAACCCGTTATTCAAAATAGTCAAACTTTCTAATGAGCAAAAGAAAGAACACATAATCATAATTTAAACGAAAGTAAACAGTTGATAAAAATTAACGTTTTTGTTTAAATTAAGATTTTTATGCTCGTTTCTAAATTTTGACACATACTCTTGTAATGAATGTCTTATACTATATTGAATGTCTTAAGTTTGTCTCAAAGAAAGCCAAGGTATGGAACTATTTGAAAATGTTGATTTTGTAGCTCATCATAATTATCAAGATTCTAATGGGGGCCCTTTAAATTTTGTAAAAATTTAGGGGGAGTTGTTGGGGCCCAACAAATGGAAACTTACAGGGTGAAGCAGTTATCTCTGATCTGGTAAGATTTCATCTTAGGAAAAAAAAAATAAGACTAATAAAAGGATTTAGGCTCCCTGAAATAAATTCACTCTCAGACCATATAGTATTAGGATAAGCTCAATGTTATAACTAGACAATAGAATTTTCTTTACAGAAGATTATGACTTGAAATAATGTCTTAATCAAAGAGTCGCGATGTTTATAAAATAACTTCAATACCGTTGACAGAGCAACTGCTACCAGCAAGCGTCCATAGCCTCGACATGGATGTCGTTTAACCCACTCAAATGCTTTAATCCCATCCAATAGTTGTATCCACATGATGTATACTTCCATAAAAGTTAATTAAAAAACATATACCTACTACCTCTCGACCTGACATTGCTTTGTTGCCAGCAGGCCTGTTTAGTACCCCGATGAAGTTGTCTTGGTATCATGTGTGCATTTACCCACTGCCATCGAGCTTGTTTAGTACCCCGACGAGTTTACACACACTTCCCACACATAAGTGCTTTCAACCCTCTTATGCCACTTTTAAATAATAATACAATCATAGATTTATTGATGACAAAGAGAGCAGGGTGATACTAGAGGTCAATTACAATACAGATGAATAGTTGATCATGTTATTTATTTGCTTTCAAAATTGGAAGTTTTATCATGGTTTAGAGATTTTAAATTTCATTTAAGAAATCATCTAGAGAATGGGGAAATACTTAAAAGTGATTCCTTAAGAATATGGATAGCATAAAAAGTTTAAAGATCATCATAATTCTCAAAGATTTAAACCATATCTCTAGTGTAACACTCTGATTAAGACAATTTGAGGACAAAATGAAAGTGACAATTGACTGAAAAATCAATTGTTTGAGCTATATCTTAATATCAGGATCTCTTTGAACTTATTTCAATTTGCTTTAAAAACACAAGTCTTAAAATAAATGCCTCCTTCGACAATAGCTCTTTGATCAGAAATATATTGGTTCAAAAAGATAGATAAGAAGGAAACTCATTCAAAGCAATCAAAGAAAACAAAAAACACACAACAAACCAAACCAAATTTATTAATGGGATTCAAAATTAGAAGTACACAAAAACAAAACAGCAAAAGAAAACTTTTCAAGAAATGATTTTGGCCAAGGATAAACTTAAGCTTTTGGATCCACTAGCATCTCACTGTAAAATAAAGGAAAAAATAAATCATATAAAATATCATGTGTGAGCAATTTCTTTTCTTAATATATTGATGCATGAGATGCTACTTTGACCAAGCATTATTATTCAAAATAAAAGAGACTAAAAGAAAATAGAAAAATCCTTATTAAGATGAGTGCAATCCTAATTGTGGTACCTTGGGTCAGGGTTGAATTGATAGTTCAAATTTACTTATCTCTTTACTTTCCATTTAAAATTTTCATGATGATACTGCGTTTTTGAAAAGAAATATTCAACGAAAAGAAGAGAGAAAAAGATTTAAAGTGAACTTCCCTCACAACATTCATATTATGGTTCTCTTGGTGTACCCACTTGTGTTCATAACTGTATTATTACACAAATAAATATTGAGAAAGAAAACTAAAAGAAAACCTACTCCTAAACCTACTCTAACTACTAAATAGATCAAAACGCTAAGTAAAATCGTATTTCCAGTGCAGCCACAAGAGCATCTTCAATCCTGCACGGCATAAAAAATTGAAAATTAGAATAAAATAATGTAGTATTTGTAGATGAAAAAGAAATATGTCATGCTTACCTCCTATATATTCATTTAAGAAAAAACAAGCACGACCTTACCATTCTTTTGAAACTTCTTGATGTACAAATCCTCCAACCATTCTGCAATCTTGTCGTGATATGGGTCATAATGGCATGGAAGAGTGTAAGTAAGTTTGAAAAACTTGTCATTATTATAGGGACCTAACATAACCATCAACCAAGGTCGAAGTGCCCCATCCTCCTGACAATTCTCCAAGTGTTCATCAATTTCTTCACATGAAGGATCTAAGAGAATCATGTTATGCTTACTTCTTAGATATTTAGGTAAAAACAAAGCAAGCACAACTTTATCTTTATTATGAATATTTTTCGTATACGAATCTTCAAGCCAATCTAAGATCCTGTCTTAAAAATTAGGATGCAAACTATGAATTTGATGAAATAGATATATCAATGGGGAACAGATCATAAGAGGATTCATGACATCAGTTAGATTATTGGTTTGAATGCTTCCTTTGATGATATTGATCGTTTCAAAATGTGAAGCATAAACATTAAAATTTGAACTAATCAAAGAAC